>JAULJZ010206717.1:0-12901 GCA_032270985.1 Heliamphora pulchella
ATTATTCTCTACTTAAAATAAATTTACATCTAAAATTACAAATAAAATGTAAAATTACAAATGTAAGAAAATTAAATTTATAGATCCAAAATATAAAAATTAGTCTAAGCCAGACAATTCTTTAGGCATTCCTGCTGTTATAGTCTCCAAGTCTGTTTTCAATCTTTCCTTTTCGTCTATTTTTGTATCTTTTTTGATGCATAGTGTATTACGTGCGATCATCAAAACTTGCATCATATCCGGCGTCAGTCTAGATTTGTACTCGTTTAGGACCCGTTCACTTGCACTAAAAGTTGTCTCCGAAGTAACTGTAGAGACAGGAACTGCAAGTATATCGCGAACAAGACTGGCCACGACACCTCGTGTTGTTTCTAATATTTTAAAATATTAAAATTATCCTCATCTATACTCTCTGTTGCGTCAAAATAAAGTTGGAGTTCTGTTGTAGAACTCCCATGAATCTCGAAAAGTCTCCTACTTTTTATTATAGACCAATCATCCTACGACTTCGATATGAAGTTCTGGCAGAGGCTTGTGTTGATTGAGGTATTAGATGAACATTATATTTATCATATAATTTTTTAAGTGTATCATTTATTGGTTTAAGTTGATCTGCATTACCATAAATGTTTTCTAAAAAATATGCTAAACCAATATTTTTACTCATATGATCTAGTATTGAAGTTATTTCAAAAATATGTATTATTTTATTATAATATTTTTCAAATTTCTCTTTCAGTATATCATGTGAAAATATTATTCATTGATTAAATATTCGTTAAATGTTGCTGTTATTTTTTTTTAATTGCTGTAAAACAAGTGGAGTAGTAGGAGTGTAAATATAAGAAAATAATTTTGTTGATTGATCAAAAATTTAATTTTTTTTTTTAATACATTTACATTTTGCCAATCAGATGAATTTGGTGGAGTAAAATTCGTTACAATATTAATTTCAAAAAATACATCAATTACTTTTTTTTGTTTTATTGTTACTTATAACATATTATATGTAGCGTTCCACTTAGTTTCTACGTCATATTGTAATTTTTTAAATTTTATATTTTCTTTATTACATATTTTTCTATAAATATCAGTTTTTTTTTTGCACTACTATTTATATATTTTACGGATAGCCTAACTCTATCAATAGATTCATTATAATATTTAGATTCATTGTAATATTTAAACTTTTCTTTAACAATTAAATTTAAAATATGTGCGGAACAATGAATATGAAATAGAGAACCTGATAATGGAAGCTCTAAATTACGTTTAAGATAGTTAGCACATTCATTGTTATAAGAAGTATTATCTAAAGTAATAGAAAATATTTTTTGAGTAATGCCCCACGAACATATTTTTTTGTCTAATATCTATACCTAAAGTATGACCGGTGTAAGAAAAATTTGTAAGTTTAAATGAAAAAATTCTTTTACTTCCAATCATTATCTATAAAATGTACAGTAATACATTGATATTCTATATCGTTTCTAGCTGTCTATAAATCAGAAGTTAAACAAATTTTACCTTTAATATTTTTAAATAAATCTCCCAATTCGATTTTAATTTGTTCAAATTTTTGCTGAACTTTATTTCTAGTAGTATTTCTAGAAAAACGTTAAAATTGAAGCGTAAATGCTCCTTGTACTAAATATTCAAATTTGGGATCTTCACTCATTGAAAATGGATGTTCATTTTCTACTATATAATCAACAACCATATTTTGTGCGCATGTAGGATCATAAGAAAAATTAGCAATATTTCCAGTTGAACTCCTATCTATTTGTATTTATGTGTTAAAATTAAGAGGTGCATTTTTTAGATGACTTTTCGAATGTCTATGTAAGTGGCTAGTGCTACCCGATGTGTTGCCCGAAAGAAATTTATTACAAATTTTTTTCAAAAGATTCCCACACGTTTGAGGCTTTTTTAGTAATAGATGTAGTTGCAGATGTAGCAGCGGATGAGGATGAACCAGTAGGGGGTAAGATTAGAACCACTTTGTGAAAATGTAAAAATATCTTCTTCTTCATAAACATAAAATATATTTGGATCCATAAATAAAACTAAAATGAAGTTACAAAAAAAGTATAAAGTCAATATTTTTTTAATAATAACAGTTACAATTTTTCTAAAAATAAATTAACATTAAGAAAAGTATACCGAAATAAATTTAATACTGTAAAAAATAAATCAAACCGAATTAAGGAATTTCGATATTTAATCTTGATCTCGATCAATAAAATCTTTTGATCTTGATCTTCATTCCCTAATTCGCTAACAGTTGCATTTTTCACTCTTATAGTTGTAGTAGAATTTGAATCGAAATTTCCGAACAACCGAATATAAGAGAATAACCGAATTAAGAGACCAGAGAGTAGAGAGATTAAAGAGTTGGTGTGAATTTTTTGAAATGGGGAGTGCCCCTATTTATAGGAAAATAAATTCTGATTAAAAAAACTAGTCATTAGGCCAGGCTTGGGCCAAATGGACGAGTGTTGGGCTCGGGCCGGGCTGGCCCACGGGCTTAGGGGAGGCCCAGGCCCGCAGGACATATATACGGGCTCGGGCTTTGATCGGGCTTGGCCTAGCCTGCATAGTACCAGGCCTCTCAAGCGGGCCTCGAGCCGCTCACTGGCCCGAGCCAAATTTACACCCCTACCTGCCCCACACCCTCAGTAATTGCCAATCATCTAATGCCTCCACATGTTAGCAATCTTATAATTATATCATCCTCTAATTTGAGTGCAAGAATATTTCGATTACTTGCTCACTTCATGGGGATAAGCCATGGCCCCGACGAGTGAGCCACCTAGTTGCCTCTAATGCGCGAGCCGCCTACCTCGGCTCTAATGAGTAGGCAATCTTAGCTCGCCTCGCCTCCTACATGCAGGTTGCCTTGGCTTCCTCGCCATAACAAGCCTATCCTTTAAGTCATAGACATCCAATAGAGAGTTATAGGGTTGCGAGCCTAGCCTAATTAGGAGATCATAAACTACCCTAAATCTTGATTTAGCTACCAACGTACTTAGCACACTGTTCATTGCCAAAGTACAGAGGGAAAGCTCAATGTTTGGTAAATCGAGTTCTTGTCAATGGCAGCACAACTCGGAAACCTTCACCAAATAGTTTCTCCAACACCCTGTCAGATCGTCTAACCACAGTGCTCTCGGTTACCCAAGTCACCTCCAATTCAGCATCTCCATTCACTTGGCAAACTCCGATAAACGATGATGAGAGAGGATGTTAACCAAGACACTTGAAATCTTACAGTGCGTATCATATTTTCCACTTGACGGTATCCATGGTGCCACTCCACATATCATACCTATCTCTACAATCCCATTATACGAACTCAAACTTGTTGAGGAGTCTATCACCTCCAATTTGTTGAACTATTAATAAGGAGCCACCTCTTCTCAACTCCGAGATGACTCTTTGTTTCTCTTTGATCAATCTGCTATCTCCTTGAGTTCTTCATTGCCATCTCTCTCTTTCCCTGAGGCTACCCTGAGCTCTTTCGTTCACCTTCGACAGTCTTTGACTATTATAGCACACATCATCTTCCCATAAGACCACCTTTGATCAACTACTATCTAGCACGTTTTCACATATTGCTTATGTTTTTCTCTTATTTCTCTCACTACCACATTTTAGTGGTGCCTACATCTGCGAGATGTGAAAAATACAACCTTGCATGGGGATTAGTAGGACGAGGTTTATATGGACTAACCATCAAGTTTTGTCACTCAGAGAGAGTCAAAGTTCGTATGTTGTTTAAAAAAGTTGTTGTATGGCTCGCTTAGTCTTCTCAAACTCGGTTTGGAAATTTTAGTGATGTTGACTAATTTTGGCCTTCAAAGTGTCGGATAATTCATTTTGTCTTCTACGGACATTTAGTAGTAGCATGTTATTGAATGTGTATGTGGATGATATTGTGATGTGATGGTTGTAACAATATTTAGGAGTTCAAGCGTTTCTTGCATTGCAAGTTTAAAAATCAGTGTTATGTAATGGTTTTGGGCCATTTTGTTTTTCATTTCAACCAATTTTGAGATTTTAGAAAAACATCACTGGTGTAGTGCCCATTATGGTTGTCATAATGTTGTCAGGATTGAGACAATTTTATACAAATTCTTATGTTTTCAGTAATTTTTAGAAGTGATCAGTATACCTAGGGTGCCGAAACACACGGATTTACATGAGAATCAATTGATTTGCAATTCAAATAATTCTTTAATCTATTCTCTATATCTATTAGTAATAAATTAAGTGCCCTTTGATAGTGCATTATCAATTTATGAGTACATAAATTCTTTAGTAATTAAAAGAAAATATTCATTGGAAGTTTGTAGTTGATAAGGTTGCTTTCAAAAGAAAGAGTTTGTTGTTGATAAGGTCGAGTTCCCTTTTAAGCGTTCCTTGGGGTTTTGAAGAATAAATGAAAACATGTATATAAGCTTTTGGCCAAGGGTTGAGGAGGTCGGTTAAAGAGGTTTTGCATGCTCTTATCTTAGAGTCCCATAATGCTTTTGTGGGCGGTCGTCAAGTCCTTGATGTGATACTAGTGGCTAATAAATGGATAGACTCGAGCCTAAGAAGTGGATTACCCGGATTGATTTGCCAGCTTGTCATTGAGAAGGTGTATGACCATGTTGATTAAGTTTCTCTTTATTATGTTACAGAGAGGATGGGATTTAATTTGAAGTCGAGACAGTGGATTTAGTTTTGTATATCCGCGGTGACTATCTATCTTGTTTAATGTTGCTCCATGTGTTTTTTTCCATTCGACTAAAGGGTTGCAGCAAGGCGATCCCTTATCTCCTTTGTTATCCATTTTGGGGATTGAGGCGTCTAACGGGATAATTCACAAGTTAGTGCTGGCTGCCTTTTTGGAGGGTTTTGAGTTGGGAGAGTGTGTGGCTCTTCTATATGCTGTCACACTTGTTGTATTGAGCTATTACTGTCATTTTCTCTGGTGCAAAGCTGTCTGTCTTAGCTGGGTTATTTGCGGTGCATCCTCCTTTGTTTTGAAGCATTTTCAAGTTCGAAACTGAATTTTGGAAATCTTCTTTGACTTCAGGTAGTGATATGGCTAACATTGGTGCTTGCCTCGATTTTGGGAAGGTGGAGACTCTTCCCATTGCCTATTTGGGGCTTCCCTCAGGTTTGCCTTTCAAGGCCAAATCTGTATGGGGGTCTATTATAGTAGGATTAAAGGGAGAGGCTGACAGTTTTGAAAAGAATGCATCTTTCAAAGACTTAATTCAATTGAGAGTGCGCTTTGCAGGCTTGCCTGCTTATTATTATTTATTTTTTGACGAGTTCATGTTTGCCCACTTATTATGTCTTTTGTTGTGCTTGAAAAAAAATTATTTCTTTGTTCACGATTACTGCCTTTAGAGGTAATGTAGTTAAAAAGTTGAGACTTACATTGGGGTAAGCTGATTAGTTTAAACTTTAAGTGCCATTTGTGGATTGAGATGTCATTTGTGCACCTATTAGAGAGGGAGGGATGGAGATTTAGAGATTAGGGGTCTTTAATTAATCTCTCTTGAGCAAATGTTTTTGGAGATGTGAGTGTGAATGGCATAGTTATTAGAGCGAGGTGATGAAAGAGAAATATGGTGGTAGGTAGGAAGAGGTTTGGCAGGACTTTCAGTCTCATACGAGACTTGTAGTAGAATGGCATGAGGGTTTAGTTTCGACATCATCTTGGTGCGGTGAGGAGAGAGACTAGAGTTGACATTCCCAGCCCTTGCGAGGATTGTTGTGGATAGAAGGCATTGGTCAGGGATTATCTTAGGAGAGCAGGGCCCATGTTATTGAGGACATTGCTTTCCAGTGAGAGCTAAATGATTGGAAGGTAGAGGAGTTAGTGGTTGATCTTGGCCTCTTGGGTTGCTTTATGAGTCTCACAGATTGGGAAGGCAATCCTAGTTTGGTCGAAGCCAAAATCGAGCAAGGTCGAGGTGAAATCCTTTTTTTGAGTTTTGTTGGGTAGCAGAGATGTCTCTTTTACTTGGAGGGCTATTTGGGAGGCGAAGGCTCCTTCGAAGGTAGCTTTCTTTATGGATTATGATGCATGGTAAGATTCTCGCCATCGATAACGTTATGAGGAGAAAGCTAGTTCATGTGAAACTGTTGTTGTATGTGTAAGAGAGAGTCCTTTTTTATAGCCACATTTGGTAGTGGAAATAATGATGCATGTGTAAGACTTAATTTGAATTTTCTTAATTTCTATTGGTTGTATGGCCTTTTTGTCTTCTTAAAAAATATTTTGTAAGAGATTTCATATGGGGATTTCTATTGGTTGCATTTTAATTTTGAGCTTACAATGCAAAAAAAGACTTTTTGGCACACAAACCTAGGCACATAATGTACTTCATTCATCCATATGAGTTAATATTTTCTTTCAATTTCTCAAACACATTTCCTTCATTCAACATCTATCCAATTCTCATGAAATTACAAGTAAAAACTCAACTTATATCAAAAAGGTGAAAACATGAAATTGGAACCTAAATGTTGTTAAGTTAAATTAAACGGATTTCTTAACGAGCGTTCATGCAAAATGGTTAGTTTGTTGAAGGTGGACAAAAGTTAAACGTGGAAGTCCAAATTAACAATGTGGTTGGATTGAGTTTGTAATTGAACTCCTAAAGGAAAGGACTTGCCAATTAACGGGAGGGAAATATTGAATCGTCTCATTCTTCATTGCTTGCTGACTAGGGAGCTTTGGATGTTAATTCCTTATGTTTTCTGATATGGCGTGGATGTTCTCTCATGCATGTTGGAGCTCTTACATTCTTAGAGGGGAGGTATATTAGACAAGAGGGAGAAAAGTGCTTGGTGTTTCTGTCTGTTGTAATTATGTAAATAATTTTAAAGGAGGGCAACTGCATGACTTCTGATGGTATACAGTAATATAGATCCCTTCTTTTGTTTGAAGTGTAGATTTTGGCCTCTGTGTGGTTGGTTCTCAAGTGGAGTTGAGCCCTCATTGAACCAATTTTGCAATTCTCTGAAGTGTTTTTTTCTGAATAGATTGGATGTATGGAGTCTTGCTTTTTGTCTGGCTTTGTATGTGGATTGCATGCCATTGGTGTGTTTTTATATCAAAAAAATGAAAAATCAATAGTTAAAAAAGTAGTCTAGACCCCTATTCTTCACTAGATATAGAACTAAAACTTTGACACCATGGTTATTCATCTCTTGGGTGATAGAGAGAATGGATAAGTACACTCCTATATTTATATATAAAAGTATATGAAAGTATAAAAATGAGTTCTACTGCATATATCGTATATAAGAGACCCCCTCAATCTAGAGTATAGAGATCCATCATTCCCATATTGCTTCAAAGATTTATTAGTTGGGTATTTTGTAAAGCTTCTGGAAAGATATCTTATATTTTGTCATAAGACTAGACATGATTGGTCTGTTGATGAAAAACTGGATTACAGTAATAGGCATTGTGGCCTCGT
The DNA here is from genome assembly GCA_032270985.1 of Heliamphora pulchella. Classification (NCBI taxonomy): domain Eukaryota; kingdom Viridiplantae; phylum Streptophyta; class Magnoliopsida; order Ericales; family Sarraceniaceae; genus Heliamphora; species Heliamphora pulchella. The sequence goes on from JAULJZ010206717.1 coordinate 7,488, forward strand.
TACCACAAAACTTCTTCGTAGGCTCATTATTAGAAACACTCATTATCCTCTAGCGGTGTTTGTATCTATAACATTTCACAAGCAAAGTAAGCCAGTCTTCATGATGTACCCTTTACATTTAACTCTGCATCACTACATTTTACTTCTTATTCTTCCAAGTAAACTAATTATTACCACCAATGATTTGTGGATATGGACACAAGTGAAAAGTGGCGACGCTGGCCTGAAGTGTCTAACACGGCAACTCTATAAAATTAAGATGCCGGGTCGTGTTGTTCATATGTAGTGTGTTGTACATGTGTAGATTTAAACTCAACCCAATAAATGTTGTTCCACAACTACTTGAGATCGACCACATAAATCTTGTTTCTCCATTTTGCGCTATCAACTGTTATCAGTTAAACTGCAAGCTAACATGTCTTTCTTTTTTTTCCTGACTCAACCGAGGTTAATCTGGGTCTCCTTCGTCCTCTGTCATTACCTTTAACATAGATAGTGTCACTCTTCCTAGTTGTGCACTTGTTCATCTTTATTATGCATGCCCAATCAATTTTTGACATTTTGTTTCTCATTTTATTTCAATAGGTGCTAGCTGTCATGAATTAGATCATTCCGAACTATATCTCTCCTAATTTTGCTAAACATTCACACCGTCATTCTCATTCTGGCTACATTAATTCTGCCATTTTTTTATTGCCAAATATTATATACCATAGAGCACAAATTAATCCATCACACAAGACACACATCACACGTGAGACGCACAATGATTTCTCAACTTAGCCCATCTTGCATTAATTTTACGAGTGATATGGCTAGTCTTAAGTTTTTAGGGGCCTTAGGCATGCTATTAAGATGGGACCTTCATACATTTTTATGAACAAAAGTTTTTAAAAATAAAATCAACTTTAAGAAAAAATTATTACATGAATTCAATAAGGCTTGGTTTGATAAGATGTTTTTTTGTGCCTTTTAGCTTTAGACTTTTTTTAGTGAAAACCACAAAAAATTTGAACGTGTTTGGTAACTATGGTGTTTAAACTAGTTTTTTTTTTCTTTTCCAAAATTTTTATTTGGCCAAAAGAAAAAAAAATAGATTTGTTGACTTTTTTATAACCAAATAACCATTTTACATTTGGGGGTTTGGAAAAATAGTAATACTTGAATAATATTTTAATGTGTAGTGATAACAAAGAAACACTTGAATAATCTAAGTTATAATACCAACAAAAATTGAAATAACTTCATCAAATATTACTTAAAAATTATTCTTCACACATTACATTCAAATATATTCTACTAACAATTAATGAAGTTGGAAAACCACATTCCAATATTTTTAACTAATTTAGCACTGTAACTTATTGTTTTTGTTTATCTCAGTTTTTTCTTTTTTGAAGTAAATTAGGCTATTCACTAATAAATATAGTTTTGTTTTGAGTTTGATAATAAGGAATGAACCTACATAGATTTTGATTGAGGTTAGTAAGTTTATTTATTTTACTTTTGAACTTATTATAAAGGCTTTATCTAGGAAGGGACCTCATTTTTTTAACACAATACGAGGCCCTAGGCGGCCGCCTTACCAGCCTTGGAACCGGCACGAGTCATATCAACACCCGCCTCTCCCTTCTTATTTATTATCGAGCGTAGGTATCAAGTTTTCTCACTCTTTGGTATTTCTTTGCCTTTGGTACTTGCAACATCTTCACCTTATTTAAGCTTTTACTAAAGTAGCATTCAATATAGTCAGGCTCAGTTGTATTTAAAACGGTCTTGAGTCTAGGGCTTCTCTTCAAACTTCTAATATAGTAATATAGTATTCATCCATGTTTTTTTTATTTATCCACTAAAGCAATATCATCAAGAAATAGCATACACCATTGTATCTAGACCTGTACACATAGTCAAATCATCTATTATAAATTCAAAAAGATACGATAGTAGTGCAAATCTCTAGTGTAAACTTACAATTTATGGGAAATCACTAGTTTCTCGTGTGGTGGCTCTCGTAATGGTCATAACTCCATCATACATTCCTTTATGCATAAAATATAATAATTTGTTTAGCATTTCTTTTCCAAACGCACTATAGTAAATATCTAGAAATCGTATAGTAGAATTTCTTGGAAGTTTATGAAACATATCAAGAAATTTCATCTTTCCTCTACACCTTCCAACATTTTCCTTAATAAATAAATTGCTTCCATTGTTTACCTTTGAGGCATAATTCAAACGAAATATCTGGTATTGTTTTTTCAAGTCTTGGCCTAAGCTTAATCGCTCTATGCCATTATTTCATATTATGATTTATAAATGCCCCTATAATTTTTAGCACTTTGATTATCTCCTATGTTCTTTTATAGCTAAACAAAACTAAATTGAGCCTTGTGTCCTAATCGATCCGAGTCGTCTACATGAGTTCTTTTTTTTTATTTTATTCAGTTGCATGCTATATATTAAGTAAAGTTTTATTAATAATTTATTGTTTTGTATATTGATTTATGCCACCCCCTCCCCAACATCCACTGGGACCCTATCACTCTTTCTTACCATTGTATTTTTCGATTTATATCGTACATGATCAAATCATTTTAATACGTTTTCTACCAGTTTGTTCTCAATTGGTATTACTTCTATCATTTCAAGAATAACTTCCTAATCCCATTTTCCTAGTGTTATCACTTATCCATCTTGGCATGCAATGTTTATTGGTTGCTTAATATTTGGTCCCATAAAGCGCCGTTAGCCTTATAGTTCTATGCATTTTGCATTTCTCAATTGCATAATATGCCTGAACCACGCCTCCCCTTAAGCCCGTGTATCTCAATTCTAGGGGTCACATCCTCTCCAACCTCTCTATAATTATTTATATTTGAGCCTAGACAATGAAATTTGTTTAATCTTTTGGATCTTTTGGCTTGATGTTTGCTTCTGTAATACTCGTATTTCTATAGTTACTAAAGTTACATTCTAAATATTCAATTTTGATCCTACTTATTTTAAATCATTTTAACTCCACTGTGTCTCTCTGAATTTCTAGTCTCAAATCCTTTCTTAGTTCATCCACTAAGACTAACTTTTGTGAACAGTAGGCATCATCAAACATCATCTTGAATATTCTCTCATGTTCTGTTATATAACATAAAATAATTTATATTATCTGGATTAGATCGTGATTTATATTGGATAGAGCCTTATCTACATTGGATCTATGAGTTCTGCTCTCTTGCCAAATGTTGGTCTAACTCTTTGGTACATCCTAGTTGCTAGAGTGGGATCTTTGGGTTCAATCCTTTGGCATTCCTAAATTTTAGGGATAGGTGCTGACCTTATGCCTTACATGGCCTTGCACCTCATTATGCCGTCAATAGTTTGAGTCTTGCCACTAGCAAGACTTCCTCCTCACCCACCACCACGTAACGACCGCCCAATTTGCTGAACCATTTTACTATTATCACATCATTTGTGCTACCACTAATGGTATTCCACTGCCACCATCACATCATTGCCCAATTCTAACCAATTTAGTAAAGGAGCCTTTAAACCCCAGCACACCCCTAAAAAAAGTAAAAATTGTAGGAATAAGTTAATGGCTTCATCACCAATAGGCTTTTAACGCAACCCCGCAACCAATATTGTACAGCATCCTCTCATCATCAACACTAGAAACGCCCCAGCCCCACCAATGAAGGATCAAAATTTCTTTTTGGTGTGTTGTTTTGATTAGCATATAAACAGAAACATTTCAAAACGTTTTGAAAATGTTTCGAGAACATTTCAAACATGACAAAATTAGAAATATTTAGAAACATATGGTAAATTTATGTATTAATTGATTAATTAAATATATAAAAATTTATGTAGTTATTCACATAAAAAAAACAAGTATAAAACCATAAATCAATGTTTCCATTAATTAATTTTCCATGTATATTTTATTTTATTAAATATAAGTGTAAGCTATTCTAAAAAGTGTTAGATTCTAAGAAAATAAGGAGTAAAAGTTTATTTTTAATAAAATAAAATACAATTGCCTATAATTTTTTAAAAGAAATTTAAAAAGTTTAAGAAAATGTTTAAATTCCTTTCAATAAAACTTATTTAAGTATATTGCACAATGTTTTTGTGTGTTTCAAAAAAAAAAAAAAAAAGAAATGCTCGAATTTCATTATTCCACTAGTGTTTATTTCGGTCACTTAGGAAATGAAAATTTTTGCTGGTTTGATGGAGACAAATGAAAATTTTGTTCTTTGCCACCAATGTTGCATGAGATGGCACCTATTATGACCATAGTTTTAAATAGTAGTTGTACTAACGGTAACAGTAGTAGTGACACGGTTTTGGGATGTAGCGTGCGTAGCGTAACGGCAGCGGTAACTGAAGCCGTGATTTTTTTTTTCCCAACACAACTCATTAAAATTTAACTGATACACGTGTTTTTATTTCAAAATTATATTTATTAGAGTTTAAAATAGTTTTGTTGAATTTTGTTCACTTTTTAGATAAAATCCAAGTATCCAATATATGTCTTGATTTTTATAGTAGTTTTAAAATATTTTTAGAAAACAATGTATTATTAAATATATGAATCTAACATAAAATAATCTCTAAGCTTATATAGATTTTGAACAAATGTTTTAAAAACTAATTCTTTGAATTTTTAAATCATAATAAAAAAGTAATGCAACATTAACTATATGAATTTAACTTTAGAAAACCCAAGATCTAAATATTCTAAGCTTACTTTGTGTAGATATTGAACTAAGTTTTTTTTTACAAAAAATTATTATTTTTGGTTTTTTTAAAAATAAAAATATATTAAATATTAAATATACGAATTTAATTTAAAATAACCAAAATCTATATATTTTAAACTTTGGTTTGCAACTTTGCATAGACCTTAAACAAGTAATTTTAAAAGTATTTTTTTATAGTGTTAAAAAATAATTATAAAATAATGCAATATTAAATATATGAATTTAACTTAAAACAAACAAACTCTATTGTCTGTGAATCAATTGGAAGTCAAAAAATATATGAAAATTATGTAAATTTCGCAAATCAAGTTTCACCCATGTAAGTATGAGATTTTTGGTTATTATGAATACTTTTTTGGTGAAAAAAGTGGAAAAAATTGCGCAAAAAAATGATTTCAATTAATTCACAAAATGAAGAGTCACTACACGCGCCGTAACGGCCATAGTGGTACCATAGCATGTTTTTACGGCCTTTACGGCAACTATAAGGGCCTTTACGATGAGATTTTTTATCACATCGCTAAATCGGTTGTAACAAGTACAACCATACGTAACGGTAAAGGTCGATTTTTAATAATATGACTATTAACACATTTTTTCACCATCATCATGTCCAACTTCACCAATCACCATCTATTCACTTTCTACTCTAGC
>JAULJZ010206728.1:0-19058 GCA_032270985.1 Heliamphora pulchella
TTAAACGTGGGGAGAATTCAGTGCATTTGATAATTGGAAACTCAAGACATAATTTGAGTTAGGGTTGGGAGTTCAGTCAGAACCTTTAGTGGAATAAGTTCTGGTTCGTACGGGAAAGGATCTAGCTCAGGGACAGAGTTTGGGATATCCAGTTTTTTAGTATGGTTAGCCCGAGTCCCTATTCTTTCTCATGATCCCTCATGTAACCCATTATACGCACCGATATTTTTCTTGTTGGTTTCGGTAATTATTTAATTTAATTTGAATGCCGGCATTGCCGCCGGGGACGTTCGGGAATTAAATTAAATTAATGAGGGACGGTTTTGATTTTTAGCACACCTAGGGATTACTCCCTAAGTGGCTGGCCCTAAGTGATGGTGGGTTTAATTAAATATGTTAAATATATCTTTATATATCCTTTTAGGAAAGAGAGGATATACTTAATATATTTTTTGATATATTGATATTTATATCAAGAGGAGGTTTATGGAAAAAAACTAACCTAACCCTAATTCTCCCACCAAGCCGCCGCCCCCTTCTCCTCTTTGGCAATTAATTTTGCCTCTTTGGGGATTATTGTGTGAGAAGAAACCAAAAGGAAGAAGAACACTTCGATCGGAATCGGTGCCCACGCATCGTGATGATCGTAGTGCATCCAGGACATACGTGAGAAGGTTGCAAGGTCATCTTCAACGTATTTGGGATTTCTTGAGACTTTTCGACAAGTTTCATAAATTAAACTATTAAAATCAATATAGCTTTCATTTTTCATGAAAATCACATACGTCGTTTTTTACGGTCACGACGTCGATTAAAAAAAAACCTTTTTTTTGCCGCTGCGCGGCTCACTTTCCAACACTTTTCTCCAAAAAAGTTCAAACGGTTATACCCAAACCAAACCTCACAGCCATCATATTTTCTTCCCAAACGTCATGGCCGCCACTTTTTAATGAAAAATGTTTAGCACCCTGTCCCCATTTTGCCAATATGCCCCAAACTGTAGTTGTGCACCTGTTAGCAACTCGCAATAAGAAAAGTAGTTCATATGATAAGATCATAACTCACAATTTATATATCACGTATAATCAAAGTCTAAGCATTCAAGAGCAATTTTCATGCCACAAAAGAGTTTAAGCATCCATGATAATTAAAAAGTGTAAACCGTAAGGAACATGGGCCCAACCCATCAAAAAAGTAATGTATGAATATGCGCGACATGGCACGCAAGCCAAGAGAAAAATCAAAGGCACACAGGCTTTATTAGTATATCTGTGCAGAATGCCAAAGAGCAGTATACCTGTATCAATGTGGGTCGAGACAGTATATCAGTGTGGATCAGTGTGTATCTGTGCAGTATGTGTCGAAGTAGTGTATCAATATAATGAATCAGATCAGTACGATAGTGTGATCATAATAGAGTATCAGAATGTGTCAAATAGGCATGCAGGCCCAGAAACGAATAGCACGTAGGCCTCCAAGACCAAAAAGAGAAATTCTCAACAGCATGGTAGATCAGACAGGTCACTCTTGCCGGGTCCTCTTCCTTCAGACCACATAGCCTCCCTAGGACGAATCTTCGATGTCGACCCGATCTCCTCCGCCTCCTCTGAGCTGTCGATCGTCTGTGTAACACTGGGAGTCCAAGCTCCAGATGAAGAAGCAGTGACTGCAGAAGCAGAAGTTCGAACAGAGAGTGCAGCTGGGGTGGCAGGTGCTGTGCGACTACCGCGAGTCCTCAACCCTCCGTTATGCCCACACTGAAAGAATAAAAAGGGCCACATTAGCTAAGGTAGATAAATATGGGCAGAACGAAAAGAGCGTAAGAATGTAAATAAAAGGTAGAAAGTACCGCAACAGGATTACCTCGAGGAACAGGAGGCTCCAAGCCATAAGCTCGAAAGGTAGTGTCCTAGCGACGGATCAATACCCTCAATCCTGTGATCTGGCAAAGGGACTGGTCGAACCACTCCTAGGGCATCTATCAAGAGAAAAATCAACCTGATATGGAAATCAATACGAGTATAAGAATCAATGCAGTCAGAACATTGCAGTCAGATATAAGTGCTAGTATGAAGAATAAAAGAAAAGATGTCATACCTACTCAGCGCCAGGGGGAAGGAGAATCTCTATGGCCGCTGGCATGGGGATCCAGATCTGATGGAGGACCCCGTCTACAAAGGTGTCCACTCTCTCGGGCAAAGACTGCGTAGTCACGATCCTTGCCCTCAATTAGTGTGGCAGCATTGAGGCCCACCATGGCTCAGATGATCTCGGCTGTACGAAGGGTATCGGTCTGACGCATTCGCACTAGAGGCATCTGTTGGAGGCAAAACTACTAAGATTATTGTTTTTGTAAATAATTTTTGGTAAAAAATTAACTGCACGGGCAAAAGCCAAAACGGGCTCCAGATAAAAAATTTTACGACGAACGATTAAAATAAAACTAATGCAACCAAAGTTAATTTAGAAAAATATCTTTTATCGATCTATTCTTCAACCACGATTTTATTTCGAGTTGAAGATCCTGTTAGATCTCCTATTGTGTTGTTCTCTTATGCGATTCTCGAACGTAGTGTGAGTTATGGTCTATCGAGAGCTCGTACCGACAGAACCCAGATATATTTAGTCTTGAGATTCAAAATATGATATATGATCGATATATGAGATATCAAACTGGTTCAGCCTACCCGCATATATATAGGGCTACAACAGAGACCTGGGGAGTAATTATCAGTAAGACTTCTAATGGAACATAGATACCTACCAACGATTTCTGTAATTATGGAAAGACGCAGCGATTTCTGCAATTTTCATAAAATACTGAATTACAGTTCACACCACTAAAGAACTATAATTGTACTCTGACCCATAATCTCAAGACCTCCTTGCATTGAGCTCCTGTTATTAAATGCTTACCATTTTTCCCCACGTTAAGATTCCTGACACCCTCCAATTAAATTTCATTATTAACAATTTAATTTAATCAGAATCTTGATAATCCTTAAACCTTCTGCTTAAATTATTTGACCACCAAATAATCAAATCCACCAGCAGAGTTTGGTCCAGTCAAAACTTATAAGCTTCCTTAAAAGGGTATCGTCAATCCCGATTTTTCGAGACGTGAATTCCGTTAATAATTAATATTTTTTATATAAATAATACTGCTATCCAACTCATCGGGAATATAGATCTATATAAAATCACACCCTCTAATGAATCAAAACAACGAATATTAAATATACACAAATTAATAATTATTTCAGGATTAAGAGGATAAACACTATTCATAATAACATCGGGGTGTAAATTAATTTATATAGTCAGTATAATATTAATTACCATAAATGTCCCGTTCAATACACACAAAGTGTACTAGCATAGAGAGTCGGAACAATGGACGACGCTATTATCTGTTCCCCGTAACCAAGATTTGCCTACTAAAACTCTATGCTACAGTCGTACCGATGGTATGTCCATTTTTATCAAAACTGTGAACATAAAACTTATATTCTACAAGAACCTAAAATCTGGTCTTCTTTGTGTAAGTCATACTCTATACACTAGATTAAATACTATACAGAATATTGGACATCCATGCATAACGAAGAAATGATATACATATATTGCTTAAAGATTCTCATAAAATAGAAAATTAATTTATTAAAATAAAATTAAATACTAAAAATATGATTTTTAATATACTAACCCTAACTATCTCCCACTTATACTCAAAATTATATTGCCATACATCTGACTCCCATGCTCTCTACATGACTATCAAAAGTCTTAATCGGTAAGTTCTTTGTAAAGGATCTGCAAGGTTGTCTCCTGACGTAAACTCTATGTCTGACTAAAAATCTGAGTCGTATACCCCAAAGATACTAGACTGTCTGCCTGGAAAACCAACATATAATCCTTAGTCCTTTTTAGGTACTTGATTATATTCTTTACCATAGTCTAATGTTCCTGCCCTGGGTAAGACAGATATCTGCTAACCATGCCAATGGCAAAATAGATGCTGGGTCTAGTGCAAAGCATAACATACATGAGGCTTTCTACTGCCGAAGCATAAGGAACTGCCCTCATCTTCTCTATCTCATCAGGTGTCTTTGAACATTGATCCTTAGATAGAGTGATTGATTCCATACCTGAAAGAGAGAAACCCTTTCTTGGAATGTAGCATGCTAAAATGAGCAAGGATATCATCAACATACTTTTCTTGTGATAAGCCCAACATTCTTTGTTTCTAATCTCTCACAAGCTTGATCCCAAGAATGTGACTGGCTTCTCCCAAGTCCTTTATATCGAATTACCCAGATAACCATACTTTAACCGTAGATAATGCCCCCACATTCTTTCCGATGAGCAAGATATCGTCAACATAAAGTACTAGGGAAGATCACCATGCTTCTGTCACGCTTCTTGTACACAAAGGACTCATCCGGACTTTGATCAAAATCGTAAGACTTTATAGCTTGATCAAACTGAGTGTTGCAAGACCTCGATGCCTGCTGAAATCCATAAATGGATCTCTTTGGATTACACAACATGTGTTCCTGGCCCTTTGTAATGAATCCATCTGGTTGTATCATATAGATACACTCGTCAAGACTTCTGTTAAGGAAAGCTGCCTTGACGTCTATTTACCAGATTTCGTAATCGAAATGTGCGGCAATGGATAAGAGAATCCGAATAAACTTAAGCATGGTTACCGGTAAAAAGGTTTCCTCACAGTCGATCCATTCTTTCTAAGTGAACCCTTTAGCAACAAGCCTAGCTTTAAAGGTTTCAAGCTTCCCGTCTGCTCCTCTCTTCTTCTCGTAGATCCACTTGTATCCAATGGGTTTTATCCTTCGGGTGGTTCTACAAGTTTCTAGACCTGATTGGAATACATAGATTCCATCTCTAAATTCATAGCCCTTTGCTAAAGATCTGCATCATTGTCTTTTAGTGCTTCATTGTTGTTATAGGGTTCGGTATTCAGTTCTGCTGGGAACTTGTCAAACGACTTTTTCAAGAACATATACTAATCAGGTTGATGAACAACCCTCCCACTACGACGAGGCACTAACTGTGTTTGTGTACTAGTGGTAACAGGCTGTGTAGAATCTAAACCCTGTGCATCAGCACCCAGTTCTTAATTTGCACCTGTCCCGATAATCCACCCACTACGACAAGGTAATGGAATACCAGTGACTTGTGGTTCCTCTTCCGTTCTACTGGAATTTTCTCTCAGTTCTTTCAAAATAATTTTGCTATTAGGCCTGCGGACCATAATATAATCCTCTTATAAAAATCGGCCATTGGTGCTAACAATGACCTTCAAATTTATAAGATTATAAAATAGACCACCCTTTGTTCCCTTAGAATACCCCACAAAAGAAATAGACTTCCGTCCTCGGTTCCAACTTACCTGCGTTTCTTTTTAGCACATGTGTTGGACAACCCCAAATACGAATGTGTTTCACACTAGGCTTATGCCTGGTCTATAATTCTGTTGGAGTAGAAGGTACTGACTTAGAAGGTACTAAGTTCATAATATAAGCTGCTGTCTCTAAAGCGAGTCCCCAAAATGAATCGGGTAAATCTGAATAAGTCATCATTGAGCTTACCATCTCCATAAGAGTCCTATTCCTTCTTTCTGCTACACCATTCTGCTGTGCAGTGCCAGGTGCAGTCAACTGGGATGTAATCCCCTCTGATGATAAGTAGTCCTTAAACTTTCCAAAGAGGTAATCCCCACTACAGTGGGGTCGTAGTGATTTGATACTTTTACTCAGACGCTTCTCCGCCTCCGCCTTGAATTCTTTGAATTTTCAAAGCATTTAGACTTACGGTGCAACAGGTAAATGTATCCATAACTTGAGTAGTCATCAAAGAAACTGATGAAGTATTCAAAGCCACCTCTAACTCGGATTGTCATAGGACCACACACATCAGAATGAACTAACTCAAATGGTTCTTTAGCTATAGCCTTTGGTCAAAAAGGGCCTCTTGGTCATTTTACTTTCTAAGCAAGATTCACAAACTGGAAGTGCCTCCACTTCTAATGAACTCAAAAGTTCATCTGCTACCAATCTGTTTATCCTTTTTAGATTAGTACGACTTAAGCATAAATGCCAAAGAAACGTTTGGTTTATTAAAGAAAGAAACTTTCTTTTATATGGTAATATAGATATGTTCTTCGTTTCAGTTAGTTGCAGTGTAAGAGATATTAGAGTAATAATATAAGATTATCCACCAATGTACCAGAACAGATAACCCACTTATTATCCTTAATAACCACAGAGTTATTAAAATAAACCAAATATCCGTCTTTAGCCAAACCAGAAATGGAAACTAAGTTCCTTCTAATGGTAGGTACATAAAGACAATCTCTCAATACTAAAACCCAATCTCTATCAAAACTGAGAGTAACATCTCCTACTGCAACTGCTGTGACTTTTGTATTATTACCCATATGCTGGTAAATCTCTCTATTACTAAGTTATCGGGTTTCCTGGAACTCCTACAATGAATTATAAACATGATTAGTGACTCTTGTATCTACACACCAGGTACCGGTAGATAATACCGCTAAACATGTTTCCACAACTAATGAACAAAAACTACCCTATTTGTTCTGGCTGCTAAGATATAATGGACATAACTTTTTCCAGTGTTGGGTCTGGTTGTAGTGAAAATATCTGCCTTTCGACTTTTTCACACCAGTTCGTGGCCCACTAACTATCTTATAAATCGTGTCTCCCTATTTCTGAACCTTTTTCTTCTTTATACCTTTCGGCTCAGAGGAAGAATTTTTTTCAAGAACAAACGCATTTCCTGGTATTGAAGGAATACTATTTATAATTAAAACTATATCCAAGTTATATTTCCAGTCAACAAAATTCAGTCTCGTTAGTTTGTTTTTTTTTTAGTATTAAAGCGAGTGGGTTGAAAGCCATTTTAATTCTTAGAATCACATAATTAAAAAAATCGTTAATTATGATGAACAAAATTTTGAATTTATTTTAATTTGTTTTCCTCTACCATTTTAAAATTAATTCGTCAGCAGTCTGGTAACCTGTAAATAGCATGCCACGATGGGTGGACGTCTACTATCCATTATAAGAGCAGACATATCAATTTCATTTAATTTTACTATCTAGGCAACTGACCATGCCAAGTAAATTAAATAGTTAACATAACTTTGGTCCAGCATATAATAGTAGTGACTCAGATGGAGAGAATACTATTGTATACAGCTAAGTGTTAACCATCACCTAATTCTAAATCAATCGTTTCGCAATGAATCCTTCAGATGGAGAAGTAATCCACACTAACAATTATCCAAAATTATCCATAAAGGAGGTTTGTACTGGCGATACCGCAATTAATTTGTCTGATGGGGAGGAAGGCCTTATTGTCAACACACATGATTTAATTGTATTGCCTACAAACTGATGATAGAGACCGCGTGATTTATCTGTGAATAAATTTTCTCTCACACCTAGATTTTTAAAACATTTTTTAGAGTTATAAAAATCTATTTAATTAAAAAAAATTTATTAATTTCAAAAGTCACACGATCTGAAAGAATCAAATATCTTACCGTGAACACGATTCCAAATACTCTAGTTTATAAAATCATCTTTTCGTATTTAAATGCATAACAAATAAAATTTAATAAATGTACAATTTTTTCTTTGACTTTTTAGCTAAGGTAGTGATTAAAGGTATTTATTTATTTTATTCTTCATTTTACATTTTTTAAAAAATAATAATTTATTTTGATTAAATATTTTTCATTTCATTAATTCAAATTCTAGAATTAATTCTCACGTTTTTCCAAGATATCTTATTTAAAAAAAATTATCTTAAACGTGATATTTTATAAAAAATAAAATATCTAAAGTTTATTTATTTAATTAATTAATTAATTAAAAAAACTTAATTTTATTTTTCATTACAAAATATTTTAATTAAAATCGAATGTTTGAATTAATTAAATTAACAGGATAAATAAAATTAATATATATCATCCATGCAGTTAATAAAAAATTAAACGCAAGATATAAAAAAAATTTCAATTTTATGATCCATCTAAAACTCTAAATTCAGTATCCTATTTTGAAAGATAAGTTACGAGTATTTCAGTTGCTGCAGAATTCCACTACAACTAGTTACTGCATTATTCTAAATCACTGTGTTGCCGCGTGAAAATCACTACTTCTTATTTGGATAAGCACCGTTGTTATGGAAAACAGCTCCACACAATCCAAATACTGATTCGGTGGATTTGTTTGGAAACTGGCGGCTTTGATTTGGAAACTGTCGGATTTGGTGCCTGTGAAATCACTGAAACAGTTGTTTCAAAACACAAACAGCGCCTGGAAAACCGCTGCTCTGGGACGCTACTGTTTGGGAAGACCGGCATTGTTTTGTTGTGCGCTGTGCTTAAAAATCGCTATTCGAAGCGTTGATTCCAGCAGTTTGCACTGGCGCCTGTAGCGCCACTTGGATTTGGAAATTGCTGTGTGCGGCATTCACTACTTGCTGAGTTTGGCTTGAAAAACCGCACGCTGTTTGGCGCAACAGTGTTCGAAACAGTTCTCTTGAATTGTAATCCGGTGCCTGGAATCCACTGTTGTGCTGATGTTGTTTGGACGCTATTGTCTATTGCATCACAACAGTATATGGAAACTGTTTACTGCACAGTTGCTCCGCCACTTGGGACTTAAGCGCTTGCTTGGAATTGAAAGACCGCTTGCTGTTGGGATAAGGCGTTGTTTGGACTTACTTCTAAAGCTATAAAGCCGCCACACCATGCTTTTATTATTATTATTTTTTTAAAATGCCCTTTTTAAAACAGAGCGTCGGAAACCACTTTTTCCACTTTTACTTTTTCTTCTTTAAACATCAAAACAGTGCTGAACTCTTTGGGAACCACCTTTTCTTTTCTTGCAAACCACAAAAACAGTGTTGCCGGCGCTAATTGAATCTTCAATCAAAAAACCCCTATAGCAAGGACTTGGGGAGTAATTATCAGTAAGGCTTCCAGTGAAACACAGATACCTACCAGCGATTTCTGTAATTATGGAAAGACGCAGCAATTTTTGCAATTTTCATAAAACATGGAATTATAGTTCACACCACTAAAGAACTATAATTGCACTCTGGTACATAATCTCAAGACCTTCTTACATTGAGATCTTATAATTAAATACTTGCCATTTCTTCCCACGTTAAATTTTCGATATCCGCCAATTAAATTTAATTACTGACAATTTAATTTAATCGGCATCTTGATATTCTTTAAGCCTTTTCGCTTAATTTATTTGACCGCCGGATATTCAAATCCACCTACAGGGTTTGGTCCGGTCAAAACTTATAAGCTTCCTTAAGCGAGTATCGTCAATCTCGATTTTCCGAGATGTGGATTCTGTCAATAATTAATATTTACCATATAAATAATACCGCTATCCAACTCACCGGGAATATAGACCTATATAAGATTGCACCTTCTAATGAATCAAAATAACAAATATTAAATATACACAAATCAATAATTATTTCAAGATTAAGAGAATAAGTATTATTCATAATAACCTTGGAGTGCGAATTAATTTATATAGTCAGTGTAAAATTAATTCTCCAAATGTCCTATTCAATACACAGAAAGTGCACTAGCACAGAGAGTTGGAATAATAGACGACGCTATTATCTGTTCCTCGTAACCAATACATGCCTACTAAAAGTCTGTGCTACAGTCGTACCGATGGTATGCCTATTTACATCTAAACTGTGAACATAAAACTCATATTCTGTAAGAACCTAAAATCTGGTCTTCTGTGTATAAACCGTACTCTACACATAAGATTAAATACTATGCAGAATATTGGACATCCATGCATAACAAAGAAATGATATACATACATTACTCATAAAAATTCTCATAAAATTAAAAATTAATTTTATAAAAATAAAATTAAATACTAAAAACATGGTTTCAGTATACTAACCCTAACTGTGTCCTCGGGATACAAAAGTGATCATACCCTAAAGACTGCTGAACGACTCGCTCACCGAGGTATCACTCTCTATAGAGTGGCCCCTCAAGAAACATAGGTCCGGGTGACCACACAGCTCCGCATCAAATCAGCATCAGTTCGCTCCTCCATGCCCATCCAAATGTCCCAGCGGACCTAGAAGTCAAAGGAAACATGCTAGCAAGCAGTATATATGCAAAAAGTGAGAAGTGGGAATGAACATAAGCATGAGTTGTTAGTGGCAAAACTGCCAAGATTATTATTTTTGCAAATGATTTTCGAATAAAAATTAACTGGATGGGCAAACGTCAAAACGAGCTCCTGATAAAACTTTTGACGTCGAACGATCAAAATAAAAACCCGTGTAACCACAATTAATTTAGAAGAATACCTTTTTACCAGTCAATTCTTTAACTACGATTTTGATTTCGAGTTGAAGCTCCCATCAGACATTCTATTGCAGTAGTTTTTATAATTTTCATAAAATACTAAATTACAGTTCACACCACTGAAGAACTATAATTGTACTATGAGCCACAATCTCAACACCATCTTGCATTGAGCTCCTGTTATTAAATGCTTAACATTTCTTCTCATGTTAAGATTCCCGATACCCGCTAATTAAATTTAATTATTAACAATTTAATTTAATCGGCATCTTAAAATTTCTTAAACCCTTCTGCTTAATTTATTTGACCGCCGGATAATCAAATCCATATGTAGGATTTGGCCTGGTCAAAACTTATAAGCTTTCTTAAGGGGGTATCATCAATGCCGATCATTCGAGACATAGCTTTCGTCAATAATTAATATTTACCATATAAATAATACCGCTATCCAACTCACCAAAAATATAAACCCATATAAGATCGCACATTCTAATGAATTATTTCAGGATTAAGAGTATAAGTGCTATTCATAATAACCTTTGGGTGCGAATTAATTTATATAGTCAGTATAAAATTAATTACCCCAATTATCCCGTTCAATACACACAAAGTGTACTAGTACAGAGAGTCGAAACAATAGACGATATTATTATTTGTTCCCCAAAACCAAGACAGGTCTACTAAAACTCTGTGTTACAGTCGTACCGATAGTATGTCTATTTCCATCTAAACTGTGAACATAAAACTTATATTCTGCAATAATATAAAATCTGATATTTTGTGTATAAGTCATACCCTACACACCAGATTAAATGCTGTACAGAATATTGGACATCTATGCATAACATTAAAGAAATGATATTTCATTCATTGCTCATTGAGATTCTCATAAAATAAAAATTTAATTTTATTAAAAATACTAAAAATATGATTTTTAGTATACCAACCTTAACATAAGTAATTTACCCAATCGAGAGTGAGGTTATCTAGAAAAAGGCGGTCATCATCTAAGTCCTTTCCACCAAGCTTTGTATCCTGATGGAGTCTGGCCCATCGAAATGCCCGAGGGATCATGAGGGGGTCGTCACTTGAGTTCACTGGCTGACGCATGCCCAAGAACTCATAGACCTAGAATTACAGAAAACCAAGAGAAGCATCAGTATAGTTGAAACATATATGTAGATATGGAAATGGAAAAGAAAAGTACTGAAAGAACTTAAAGGAAACATACCTCCCTGATGCGCCAGTACCCACCGACACTCAGATTAGAGGTCCTGGTGGTCGCGCTTATATACCCGTACAATTTAGCTAGCTAGCTCCTCGCCAATCATAAGAGCCGATTTGGTCCACCACCATTATGGCAGCAAGGTAGTGGAGGTTCACCCTCTTCTCTAAGTTCGAGAATAAAGATATCCCGAACATATATAGAAGGAATGCACGTGCCACCCACTCGAAGTGGTGGACCTCAGAGCGAACAAAATGGCAAAAGGTTGTCTTCATCCACGTATATCGTATGCTCCCCTTGTCGATGGAAGGAGGCACGTGGCTGAGGAGGTGCAGAAGAGCCTTGGGGCTCTGCCAGATATCTGGCTCGAATGGGATCGAGTTGCCGCTTACTCGAATCCAAATAATAAGAGAAGTCAATAGGAGTAAGAGTCACCTCAAACGTGGGAAGGTGAAAGGTGTTGGTGGTGTCCCACCACCTCTCTGTCAAAGCCGTAAGAGTGACACTGTCATTGCTGGTCCCCTCTAGAGTGGTGATAAAGCTGCCAAAGCTGGCTCGATCAACGATCTCTCGGCTATGAGGTGGGAGCACCATGTACCACTCCAAGACATCGGAGGATCTGCCAAAACCTCGAATGCGAAGTTGCCCCTGAAACAAAAACAAAACAAATAAATCAGTAAATAAAGAATAATAATCAATAAAATAACGTAAACGAAACACACAGAAACAATGATGGGATTAAAATCGATATGCGTGACAAGATAACTAAAACAAACAAATGATAATCTAAAACAACGAAATCAACCTACCCTTTAAGAGTTAAAATCCCACTCACTTCAACATCTTTTCAACATAGCCCCTAACCTATCTTGAATTTAACCTCGAAAAACTCAAAACAGCGGAGTCAACTAAAATATCATCAAAATTTGTCTCAACAAAAACCTAGCCTTAACCCCATCTGGCCTTGTTTTCAAAAGCTCACCAATTCAAAACTTTAATCCAGAAGCAAAAAAACGTCCTAACTCGTTAGTTTTGTTTCCCCGTCCAAACCAGCCCCTAACTCCATTCCAAAACCCACATTTTAACATAATTTTAAGATGTTCCCAAATTTTCAAAATTTAGTTTAGCCTGACATCTACCCAAATTCATCCCCAAAATTCAAAATCAAGTCAAATTCATCCAATCTATGCTTGTTTTAAAATTTTAAGTTTGATCATAGGTTCATCCAAAAAACCCATCAAAATTTAAATACTCCGTTCTAAATCGAGATTCACCGAAAACTCATTCTAAACGCAAATTTGAAGCTCAACGTGGTTTCCATCTTATCTCAAGATTAGTTTTTCAAAGAGAATTCATATCCAAAACATGTTTTATTCAAATCTTAGAGTTCTTTTCATATCAAAACCCACTCAATTCGTGTTCAATCTAAATAGTAACATGGTCTTCATTTTAAATCTAAATTCAAACAAGCCCCTCTTCTAGGACATGATCCCACTTCAAACCAAGTCCATCTCAAGCCCGATGACTGAATCCACCTTCAATTCAAAAGTTCATTTTATTTTAACCAAAACTCCAAATTTGTTCAATCTAAAGTTCATTTCCATTCAAATTCAAAAGTCTGTTTCATTTTAACCAAAATTCTAAGTTTGTTCAAATCTAAAATCCGTTTTCATTCAAATTTAAAAGTTCATTTTATTTTAACCAAAATTCCAAGACTATTCAATCTAAAGTCCGTTTTCATTCAAATTCAAAAGTTCGTTTCATTTTAACCAAAATTTTGAATTTATTCAAATCTGAAGTCCATTTTCATCCAAGTTCAAAAGTCTCGTTTTCCAATATATATCCCGTCCAAGAGTAAAGGTTCATCTAATCCAAGTTAAGGTCTAACCTAGTTAAGTCCAATGTTTTAAACCAAGTCTCAACTTTAATACAATTTCAATCACAAACACCAAACCAATTCAACTCAAACATTTGATACAATTTAATATTTAATTCAAGTTCAAAGCTCGTTCCAATTCAATCAATATCAAACCAATCAAAAGTTCAACATCCAAACAAACTTTCAAACAAAAAGCAAGCAACGAACTTAAGTTTTCAACTAACCTTAAGGTTCCGGGCTGAGAGATGATCCTCGCAACGCCAGAGAAGGATCTCAAGCTCCGCTTTGACATCTAGAAGGATGAACATCTTCATAGCTGGTTTCCACAACCGGTGAAGAAGAGGGATATAAGTTCCAGCATCAAAATGCTCTGGCATGCTCGGCACACCCCCTCTCTCGAGTAGGAGATTCTCGTCCTCGTTGCCACCTTCACCCGCGACCACTCCAACAACACCTCCACCTCCAACACTACTGGCACCACCATTGCTGCCTCCTCTAATAGCACCACCTCCACTACCGCTGGCACCCTCCTCCTCGCCGACAAAGCCTAAGCTGCCACCCACCATTGCGGAGAAAGCCAAAGAGAGAAAGGAGAGAATAAACATCTTCAAAGAAAGAGAGAGAGAGAGAGAGAGCTAAGAGAGGGAGTCGAGAGAAAGAGCCGAGAGAGAGAATGAGAGCTCGAGAGAGTAAGAGCTCAAGAGAGAGAGAACAAGAGAGAGCCGAGAGAGACAGTGAGAGCTTGAGAGAGAGATAGAGAGAGAGTCAAGAGAGAGTGTGAGAGAGAGATGAGAGGAAGAGAGAATGTGAAAGTTTTACAGGAATGGTTTTTTCGAACGATCTCAGAACTTATGTTCTACTATCCACCTCTCGGCCGTGAGGTCCGTCTCTTTTAAAACTGGTGGCCGTCATAACTTGACCAAGGCCATAACATTACTTTGCACTAGCCGAACCTTTTATCCAAGCGTTTCAATCGGCCATGAACTGTATGTCCAGGCCGCCACATCCCTAGGGAACAATAGTGCATGGCACCACTTCTAAAAAGTAACAGCTCCCATGTTTTTATGACCCCACCTTTACAGGCCTTTTAACTTCCCTGTGTGGGTTTTGAACAAATTAAAGGCTCTCTTAGCCCTTCTTGATGATCTAGATAGCCCTCTTGAACCTTCGGTCCTCGACAAGACCTAAAACTATTCTTAGCCTCTTCGGTCTTTCTTATTGTTGGAGATAAGATTGCTAAGTTCTTTTTCCTTACAAACGATTAACGAAAAAATTAACTAGACGGGCAAACACCGAAACGGGTTCTAGATAAAACTTTTGACGTCGAGCAATCAAAAATAAAACCCTTGCAACCAAAGTTAATTTAGAAGAATACATTTTGTCGATCGATTCTTCAACTACAATTTGAATCCGAGTTGAAACTCCTGTTGGATCTTCTACTGTATTTCCTTACGTGATCCTCGAATGTAGTGAGGACTACGAACTATTTAGAACTCGTACGGGCAGAACCTAGATATATTTAGTCATGGAAGACAAATTATGATATATCAATCTAAAATTGGTTCAGTCTACCTGTATATATACAGGGCTACAGCAGGAATTTGGAGAGTAATTATGTGTAAGACTTCCAGTATAACACAAATACCTACTAGCGATTTCTGTAATTATCAAAAAATGTAGCGATTTCTGCAATTTTAATAAAATACTAAATTACAGTTCACACCACTAAAGAACTATAATTGCACTCTGACCCATAATCTCAAGACTTTCTTGCATTGAACTCTTGTTATTAAATGATTACAATTTCTCCCCACATTAAGATTTTTGAAACTCGCCAATTAAATTTAATTACTAACAATTTAATTTAAACGGCATCTTGATATTTCTTAACCCCTTCCGCTTAACTTATTTAACTATCAGATAATCAAATCCACCTGCAGGGTTTGGCCCGGTCAAAACTTATAAGCTTCCTTACGAGGGTATCGTCAATCCCAATTTTTCGGAACGTGAATTTCGTCAATAATTAATATTTTTTATATAAATAATACCACTATCCAACGTACCAAGAATATAGACCCATACAAGTTCGCACCCTCTAATGAATCAAAACAACGAATATTAAATGTACGCAAATCAATAATTATTTCAGAATTAATGGGATAAACACTATTTATAATAACCTTAAAGTTTGAATTAATTTACATAGTCAGTATAAAATTAATTACCACAAATGCCCCGTTCATTACATACAAAATGTACTAGCATAGAGAATCGAAATAATAGACGATACTATTATCTGTTTCCTATAACCAAGACAGGTCTACTAAAGCTTTATGCTACAGTCATACCAATGGTATATCTATTTCTATCTAAACTGTAAACATAAAACTTAGATTCTGCAAGAATCTAAAATCTGATCTTCTGTGTGTAAATCGTACTCTATACACTAGATTAAATACTATACAGAATATTAGACATTCATGCATAACAAAGAAATGATTGCATATATTGCTCATAAAAATTCTCATAAAATAAAAATTAATTTTATTAAAATAAAATTAAATATTAAAAATATTATTTTTAATATACCAATCCTAACAATCTCCAACTTATACTTAAAATCATGCTGCCAAACATCTGACTCCCATGCCCTCTACATGACTATCAAAAGTCTTAGCCGGTAAACTCTTTATAAAAGGATCTGTAAGGTTATCTCCTGATACAATCTTGGTCACAACAACATCACCTCTCTGCACAATTTCTCGTATTAGGTGATACTTATGCTCAATATGCTTACCTCTCTTATGGACACTTGGCTCCTTCGAATTTGCAACCGCTCGACTATTGTCACAGTAAAATGTAATAGCTGACTGAACTAAAGGTACCACCTCTAGATACAACAGGAAGTTCTTTAGCTAAACGACCTCCTTGGTTGCTTTAGAAGTTGCCACATACTCGGCCTCCATGGTGGAATCAGTAATGTAGGACTACTTGATACTCCTCCAACTTATGGCTCCACTGCCTAAGGTAAACACATATCCTGAGGTAGACTTAAGGGAATCTCTATCAGATTGAAAATCTGAGCCCGTGTATCCCAACGGTACTTGACTGTCTGCCTGGTAAACCAACATATAATCTTTAGTCTTTTTCAGGTACTTGATTATATTCTTTACCGCAATCCAATGCTCCTGCCCTAGGTTAGACTGATATATTCTAACCATGCCAACGACAAAGCTGATGTCGGTTCTAGTGCAAAGCATAGCATACATGAGACTTTCTACTGTCGAAGCATAAGGAACTGCCTTCATCCTCTCTATCTTATCAGGTGTCTTAGAACACTGATCCTTGCATAGAGTGATTCCATGCCTAAAAGAAAAAAAATCTTTTCTTGAAATCCTGCATGTTAATGTTTGAGGCAATACTGCTAAGATCATTGTTTTTGTAAAACGATTTTCGATAAAAAATTAACTGGACGGGCAAACGTCGAAACGGGTTTCAGATAAAAATTTTGACAAAGAACGATCAAAATAAACCCGTGCAACTAAAGTTAATTTAGATGAATACCTTTTGTTGATCTAATCTTCAACTACGACTTGATTCCGAGTTGAAGCTCCAGTCAGATCTTCTACTGTATTCCTTACGCGATCCTCGAGTGTAGTGTGGGCTACGAAGTATTTAGAACTCGTACGGGTAGAACCTAGATATATTTAGTCTGAAAAGACAAATTATGATATATCAATCTAAAACTGGTTCAGTCTACCCGTATATATATAGGGCTACAACAGAGACTTGGGGAGTAATTATAAGTAAGACTTCCAGTATAACACAAATACCTACTAGCGATTTTTGCAATTATGGAAAAACGTAGCAGCTTCTGCAATTTTAATAAAATACTAAATTACAGTTCACACCACTAAAGAACTATAATTGCACTCTAACCTATAATCTCAAAATTTTCTTGCATTGAGCTCCTATTAATAAATGTTTACCATTTCTCCCCACGTTAAGATTTTTGATACCCGTCAATTAAATTTAATTACTGACAATTTAATTTAATCAGCATTTTGATATTCCTTAAGCCCTTCTGCTTAACTTATTTGACCGTCGGATAATCAAATCCACTTGCAGGGCTTGTCCCTGTAAAAACTTATAAACTTCCTTAAGGGGTATCGTCAATCCCGATTTTTCGAAACGTGAATTTCGTCAATAATTAATATTTACCATATAAATAATATCTCTATCTAACTCACCGGTAATATAGACCCATATAAGATCGCACCATCTAATGAATCAAAACAACGAATATTAAATATACGCAAATCAATAATTATTTCAGGATTAAGAGGATAAGTACTATTCATAATAACCTTGAGGCGTGAATTAATTTATATAGTCAGTATAAAATTAATTATTCCAAATGTCCCATTCAATACACACAAAGTTTACTTGCAAAGAGAGTCCAAATAATAGATGATCCTATTAATTAAACTTAATTAATTAAAAAACTTAATTTTATTTTCCATTACAAAATATTTTAATTAAAATCAAATTTTTGAATCAATTAAATTAACAGGATAAATAAAATCAATAATAATCATCCACACAATTAAAATATAAGAAATAATAATCATCCACGCAATTAAAACATCAAATCTTATGTCCCGTAGGCTCACATTCGATTTAAAAATTAATTAATCTAACACGATCAACCCCCGTGATTAAAAAAATTAATTAAATTATCATTCACGCATTCAATCAAATATGAAAATAATAGATGATCATAAAACTGTGATTAGAACGTCTGCAAAATAAAGTTAGCAACAGTTCTAAATCTACCCGACCCCGATAAATCGTAAACAATAAACAAAACGGCTTTGATACCAGTTTGTTGGAGACAAAACTGCAAAGATCATTGTTTTTGAAAACGATTAATTGGTAAAAAATTAAGTGGACGGGCAAACGCCGAAACGGGCTCCAAATAAAAATTTTAACGAAGAACGATCAAAATAAACCCGTGCAACCAAAGTTAATTTAGATGAATACCTCTTGTTGATCTACTCTTCAACTACGACTTGATTCCGAGTTAAAGCACCAGTCAGATCTTTTACTGTATTGCCTTACGCGATCCTCGAAAGTAGTGTGGGCTACGATCCTCAGAGAACTCGTACCGACAGAACCCCGATATATTTTTAAGTCTTGAAAGACAAAAATAATATATCAATAATGATATAAAAATTAATCTCAAATTGGTTCAGTCAACCTGCGTATATATAGGGCTACAGTAGGGACCTAGAGAGTAATTATGAGTAAGACTTCTAGTGGAACACAGATACCTATGGGCGATTTCTACAATTATAAAAAGTCGCATCGGTTTCTGTAATTTTCATAAAACACTGAATTATAGATCACACCACTAAAGAACTATAATTGCACTCTGACTCATAATTTCATGGCCTTCTTGCATTGAGCTCCTGTTATTAAATGCTTACCATTTCTCTCTACGTTAAGATTTTCGATACCCGCCAATTAAATTTAAT
>JAULJZ010206739.1:0-19056 GCA_032270985.1 Heliamphora pulchella
GATTGATAATCAGCTGATGGAAACCACGTCCAATTTAGGTTGAGGAGTTCCCCCTCGTGTGCTTTGCTTATAGGTTTAATTATGCTAAATCTGTACAGTGGGTCTCTAGATCCAGCATATCAAAAGGTTAAGCGGTGCGGTTGGAAGAAATAGAGGATAATTAAATTGGGTTGTCAGTAACCAAATTTATTTATCGGGAATCTTATCTTAAACGTGGGGAGAATTCAGTGCATTTGATAATTGAAAACTCAAAACATAATTTGAGTTAGGGTCGGGAGTTCAGTCAGGACCTTTAGTGGAATAAGTTTTGGTTCGTGCGAGAAAGGATCTAACTCGGGGACAGAGTTAGGGATATTCGATTTTCTCGTATGGTTAGCCCAGTCCTATACTTACTCGTGATCCCTCACGTAGCCCACTATACGCACGGTTATTTTTCTTATTGGTTTCGGTTATTATTTAATTTAATATGAATGTCAGTTATGCCGCCGGGAACATTCAGGAATTAAATTAAATTGTTGGATGACGGTTTTGAAATTTGGCACACCTAGGGATTGCTCCCTAGGTGGCCGGCCCTAATAGGGAGAAGATGTGTTTTTTTTTATATTAAGTTTATCTTCCTTCTTATTTTTTTAGGAAAGTGTGGATATATATACGTAATATAATATATTCTTTTATATTATAAAAAGGAGACTTCAACCTAGTCACCACTCTTTTATATTCTCCTAACCTAGCCACCACTCTCTCTCTCCCTTTTGGCAATTCATATTTTGCCTTTTGAAGATAAGTGTGAGGAGAAATCAAGGCAAGAATACACGAAGATCCGGGTCGGTGCCCACTCGCCGGGATCGTCGTGTGCATCGGGAGATACGTGAGAAGATCGTTGGGTCGTCTCGGATCGTTGTTCGATACCAAAGAAACTTGTTCAAGTTTCTTGAAGGTATATTTAATCATAAAATATCAGATTATTTTATTATTTTTCCTGAAAATCGCACAACATCGTTTTTTACGGTCACGACGTCGTTCTTCGAACTTTTTCCGCTACGCGGCTCTAACATAACCAACCCATGGTTTCACTTCGAAAGCATAAATCATGCATACATCGGGCCGCGGCCATAAGAATTATATATGCTTTAGAACATGTTACATCCAAATATGAAACATATACAAAAGGTATAAACTACCTAACAAAGACAAAATATTGGAGTCTTGTCATCAGCCACCTCTAGGCACCTCAAGGTCAACCTACAAGAGCACGTTCACCTGAAAAAGGTTTTTAACAAATTTCACAACATGAGCCAAAGTTCCATAGAAACAGACTATAATACAGTAAAACAGGATATGCAATCACATAGCATAAAGTTGACTCAACCTCTTAAGCCTCAAAATGGTTTTACTTCATAAAATCCCAAATTTTCCATTAGACTCCCATAAGCCTCCAAAATAGTTTTCCATCATCAAAACCAAGTATTTCTAATAATGCAAATAACGTTTCACAGTTAAGAAAAAATAGTAACCAAAATGTTATTTTCCACTCGGATCACACAGTCGAGAACAAAATGATATTTTCCACTCGGATCACACAGCGGAGAAAAATGTATGATAAATAATTCTTATGTACCAACTCTGTCAAACCAGGGACAAATGCAACAATTATAGACTCTTGCCTATTACCTATTCCTGAATCATTTAAGTCTTGTTAAGTAATGACAAGTTCTATACGGAGTTACAACAACGTAAGCCACTTCCTTTATGGGCTCGAAACCCGAGGGACAAAAGCACCCATCCCTTCTTTATGGGGTTTAACCAGAAGGATAAAGGTACCTACTTGAGCAAGTTTTTGAACTTTTACCTTGGAACAATAGAGGCCCAATACACCCGCAATTCCAGTACATCTAGAGAATCATTTAAAAATCAACCTGTAACTCAACTACAAAAATATTTCAAGCAATTATACATTAAACATGTATAATGGATCCACTGGCCATCTGCCACATCATTTATCAAACATGGAGATCAAACAAAATATTTTCAAAATATTTCCACCGTTTTTATTAAAATGTTTCAAAATTCGAGACTCAACTCTGAGGGTTAGCTCCAAACCTCCAAAACTTGTTTTTCAAGACTTTTCACAAATTCTTCGTTTTCATACCACCTTTTTGAAAAATATGAACATCCACATATCCAATATCATGTAATAAATCAAGAAAAGCGCAACAGGTGCTTTTTATCCGAACAAACAAGGTTTAAACATAAAACATGATATTTAAAGCATTTTCAACCGATGAAAAAGCATATAACTGCACGTAGCACCCTTTAACAATAGTATAGTCTAGGATACTATCTCGTTGATCCAAAAGCTCGATACCTCAAAAAACGAACCTCGACGAAGTACGATTCAGTCCGAATAGATACGAAGCTCTCTACACCGACATCAAGGATTCACTGTCAGATTGCTAAAAATTGAGCTCGGGCCCATCAAAATCTAGAGAGAAGGTAGAGATTTCACATCAGAAAAACCAGATCTGAAAAATATAATATCTCAAAATATCTCCCACGTCTGATATTTATAGAAAATGCCTAAAAATAGGGGTTCAGTCGACTGGATGCCTAACCCAGTCGACTGGATGAGGCTACTAAAATCTCAAAAATGCTCTACCGACATAGTTCAGTCGACTGGATCCCCCAATCCAGCTGACTGGATCACCATACTGCCACCCCAGTCGACTGGATCACCCAGTCCAATCGACTGGATGACAGAGAAAAATAACTTCTATGTTAGAACAGGTTTTACAGCCCTTCGCCAAACAAAACATACCTTTTCCGAACGCAAACAAGTGCCAAATGCAAATGCGCGTACCGTTCTATTATGAAAAAATAAAAATCCAATACACCGAGGTCAAGGGTTAACTCCAACTTCGTCAACACTTAAATCATTCTAAAAATAAAATAGGTTGGGGTCTCACAGTCCACCAGTACCAGATGTGGGGGCAACTGAACAAGAAATCCAGGCACATCAGAAGTGGAAAAAAACTGATCAGATGGCTCGCTGTTACATTTTGGCTTTCATGTCAAATGTTTTGCAGCATCAGCATCAGTCTATGCCCAGTGCCTATGACATAATTATGAACCTTTCAAAAATTGTTTGGAGATCAAAATTGTGCTACTAAACAGGTGGCTATGAAGTCTCTTATGAATGAAAACATGATTGAAGACACCGCTGTTAGAGATTATATTCTAAAGATGATCAGTCTTTTGAATGAACTAGAGATTCAAGGAGCTAAAATTGACGAGAAAACCTAGGTCGATATCATACTCCAGTCACTACCTGATAGCTTTAAGAATTTCTACCTGAACTATACCATGAATAAACTCAGTTTAAGTCAGGTTATGTGTATGTGGCTAAAAAATGTTCTTTCTCTAAGCCAAAAGGCAAAAAGAAGAAAATGGTTCAGACTCAGGGAGACACAGGTCCAAAAGCAGTTAAATATTCAAAAACTGTTGTGAAGAAGCCGAGAGACAAGTGCTATTACTGTAATCAGTTTGGGCATCGAAAAAAGCAGTGTTCGATTTTTCTTAGTAAGTAGAACAAATCGGGTAATTTCTGTTCACTGGTAGTTGAAACATGTTTAGTGGTGTTATTTATCGGTACCTGGTGTGTAGGTATGGGAGCCACTAATCATGTCTGCAATTCATTGTAGGTGTTCCAAGAAATCAGGTAACTCAGTTATGGGAAAATATACCTACATATGGGCAATAATGTTGGAGGCAATACTGCCAAGATCATTATTTTTGTAAAACGATTTTTGGTAAAAAATTAACTTGACGGGCAAACCCCAAAACGGGCTCCAGATAAAATTTTTTGACGAAGAATGATAAAAAATAAATCCGTGCAACCAAAGTTAATTTAGAAAAATAACTCTTGTCGATCTAATCTTCAACTACGACTTGATTCCGAGTTGAACCTCCTGTCAGATCTTCTATTGTATTTCCTTATGCGATTCTCGAACGTAGTGTGGGTTACGATCCTCCGAGAACTCGTATTGGCAGAATCCCGATATATATTTTTTTAAGTCTTGAAAGACAAAAATAATATATCAATAATGATATGAAAATCAATATAAACTGGTTCAGCCTACCCGCAAATATATAGGGTTACAGCAGGGACTTGGGGAGTAATTATGAATAAGACTTCCAGTGGAACAAAGATACCTACGAGTGGTTTCTGTAATTATGGAAAGACGCAGTGGTTTCTATAATTTTCATAAAATACTGAATTACAATTCACACCACTAAAGAACTATAATTGCACTATGACCCATAATCTCAAGACCTTCTTGCATTGTGCTCCTGTTATTAAATACTTACCATTTCTCCCCATGTTAAGATTCCCGATACCAGCCAATTAAATTTAATTACTGATAATTTAATTTAATCGGCATCTTCATATTCCTTAAGCCCTTCCGCTTAACTTATTTGACAGTCGGATAGTTAAATCCACCTATAGGGTTTGACCCTGTCAAAATTTATAAGCATCCTTAAGGGGGTATCGTCAATCCCGATCATCGGGACGTCGATTCCGTCAATAATTAATATTTGTCATATAAATAATACTGCTATTCAATTCACTGGGAATATAGACCCATATAAGATCGCACTCTCTAATGAATCAAAATAACGAATATTAAATATATACAAATCAATAACTATTTCGGGATTAAGAGGATAAGCACTATTCTTAATAAACTTGGGGTGTGAATTAATTTATAATTATTTCGGAATTAAGAAGATAAGCACTATTCATAATAAACTTGGGGTGTGAATTAATTTATATAGTCAGTAGTCAGTACTAAATTAATTATCCCAAATGTCCCATTCAATACACACAAAGTGTACTGGCACAGAGAGTCAGAATAATAGACGACGCTATTATCTGTTTCCCGTAACCAAGACAGGCCTACTAAAACTCTGTGCCACAGTCGTACCGATGGTATGTCCATTTTCATCTAAACTGTGAACATAAAACTTATATTCTGTAAGAATCTAAAATCTGGTCTTCTGTGTGTAAGCCGTACTCTACACACCAGATTAAATACTATACAAAATATTGGACATCCATGCATATCAAAGAAATGATACACATACATTGCTCATAAAGATTCTAATAAAATGAAAAATTAATTTCATTAAAATAAAATTAAATACTAAAAATATGATTTTCAGTATACTAACAATGACCTTCTAATCCTTAGAGTTATAAAATAGACCACCGTTCCTTCCCTTAGAATATCTCATAAAGAAACAGACTTTATCCTTAGTTTCAACTTACCCGCGTTTTCTTTTAGCACATGTGCTGGACACCCCCTAATCTGAATATGTCTTAGACTAGCTTACGGCTGGCCCACAATTCTGTGGGAGTAGAAGATACTGACTTAGAAGATACCAGGTTCAGAGTATAAGCCGCTGTCTCTAATGCAAGAACCCAAAACGAATCGGGTAATCCTAAATAACTCATCATTGACCTTACCATCTCCATAAGAGTCGTATTCTTTCTTTCTGCTACATCATTCTGCTGCGGAGTGTCCAGTGCAGTCAACTGGGATTTAATCCCTTTTGACGACAAGTAGTCCCTAAACTCTCAAAAGAGGTACTCCCCACTATGGTCAGATCGTAGTGATTTGATACTTTTACGCAAAAAGGCTTTTTCGTCTCTGCCTTGAATTTTTTGAATTTCTCAAAATATTCAAACTTATGGTGCATGAGGTAAATGCATCCATACCTTAGGTAGTAGTCGTCAATGAAACTAACGAAGTACTCAAAGCCACCTCTAGCCTGAATTTTCATAGGACCACACACATCAGAATGAACTAGTTTCAACGGTTCTTTAGCTCTATAGTCTTTGGCCAAAAAGGGCATCTTGGTTATCTTACTCTCCGAGCAGGATTCATAGATTAGAAGTACCTCCACTTCTAATGAACCCAAATGTCCATCTTCTACCAGTCTATTTATCCTTTTTAGATTACTATGACCCAAGCGTAAGTGCTAAAGAAATGCTTGGTTCGTTAAAGAAGAAAACTTTCTCTTATATGGTAAATTAGATGTGTTATTGAATTTAGTTAGCTGCAATGTAGAAGAGATAGGAGATATAATATACAGATCATCCCCTAATGTACCAGAACAAATAAAATATTTATTTTTCTTAATAACAGCAGAGTCATTAAAATGAATAGAATAATTATCCTTTACTAAATTAAAAACTAAAATTAAATTTCTTCCAATAGAAGAAACATAAAAACAATCTTTTTGAAGTAAAATCTTATCTCAACTAAAATTGAGAGTGACATCGCCTACTGCAACTGCTGCCACCCTTATATTATTACCCATATATAGGTATATTTTCCTATCACTAAGCTGCCTAATTTTCTAAAATTCCTGCAAAGAATTACAATATGATTAGTAGCTCCCGTATCTACACACCAGGTTTTGGTAAGTAGCACCACTAAACATGTTTCAACTACTAGTGAATAGAAATTACTTGATTTGTTCTGTTTACTGAAAAAATCCTGACACTCTTTTTTTCAATGCCCAAACTGGTTATAGTGATAACTTTTGCCTCTTTATTTCTTCACACCAGCTTTTGACCCCTTACCTGCTTTTGAACCCGTGCCTTCCTGTTTCTGAACCTTTTCTTCTTCTTGCCTTTCGGCTTAGAGGAAGAACATTTTTAAGCCACATGCACAAAACCTGACTTCCTAAGAATACCATCGACTACTTGAAGTTCTTTAAAAAATTTTACCAATGAAAAGTTGAGTTAATTCATGGTATAATTTAGGCAGAACTACTTAAAGCTACCAGGCAGTGACTGGAGTATGATATCGACCTAGGTTTTTCTGTTAATTTCAGCTCCTAGGATCTCCAGTTCATTCAGAAGACTGATCATCTTCAGAATATGATTCCTAACTGGGGTGCTTCAGCCATGCTTGTATTCATAAGAGACTTCATGACCACCTACCTAACAGCACAATTTTGATCCCTAAATATTTTTTTAAGGTTTATAATCATGTCATAGGCAATAGATATAGACTGATGCTGATGCTGTAAAACATTTAACATGGAAGCCAAAATGTAACAGCGAGCCATCTAATCAGCTTTTTGCCACTTTTGATGGGCCCAAATTTCTTGTTCGGTTGCGTCCTTATCAGGTACTGGTGGACAAATCTCAGTCAATACAAATTTATAGTTCTCAGCAGTTAAGACAATGTCCAAATTTCTTTTCCAGTCTACATAGTTTGGTCCTGTTACTTTACTTTCTTTGAGTATTGACGTGAGTGGATTGAAAACTATTTTAATCTTAAGAATCACATAGTTAAAAAATAATCGTTAATTATGATGAGCAAAACTTTGAATTTATTTTAAAATTGGTTTCCTCTACCATTTTTAAAAAATTCAATAGCAGCCTGGTACCCTGTGAATAGCATACCTCGATGAGAGGACGTCTACTATCTATCGTTTGTCCAAACATGCCAATTCCTATTAATTTACTATCTAAGCAACTAATCCTGCCAAGTAAAATTATGTAGCTGACATAGTTTCGGTCCAATAAATAATAATAGTAACTCAAATAGAGAGAATGCTATTATTTAGAGCTAAGTATTAACCACCTTCTAATCACGAATCAATCGCTTTGCAATGAACCATTCAGATGGAGGAATGATATATACACTAACAATTATCTAGAATTGTCCCTAAAGGAGGTTCGTATTGACGATACCGCAATTAATCATGTCTAATGGGGAGGAAGGCCTTACTGTCAACATGCAGAATAAATTACATTGCTTACAAACTGGTGATGGAGATCAGGAGATTTATCTGTGAATAAATTCTCTCTCCCTCTTAGATTTTTAAAATATTTTTGAGGGTTATAACAATCCGTTTAATTAAAATAAATTTATTAATTTCAAAAACTACATGATCCGAAAGATTCTAAAATATCTTTCTGTGTACACGATCGAAAGATTCTGATTTTTCAAACCATCTTTTTATGTTTTAATGCATAACAAATAAAATAACCGATGAATACACAGTTTTTCCTTTAACTTTATAGCTAAGATGGTGATTAAAGGCATTCATAACATATTATTTTTACGTTATACATTTTTCGAAAATAATAATTTATTAAGATCAAATATTTTTTTATTTAATTATTCTAAAAATCAGAATTAATTTTTATGTTTTTTCAAAATATCCGATTTAATAAAAAATCATCTTAAACATGTTATTTTGTAAAAATAAAATATCTAAATTTTTTCATTTAATTAAAAAAAAATTTATTTTATTTTTTTACAAAATTTTAATTAAAATCAAAATTTTTGAATTAATTAAATTAATAGGAATATATAAAACAGATATACACTATCCACACAGTTTAAAAGAATACAAGTACAAGATATATATATATGTTTTATGATTAAACAGAAACTCTAATGAGTTTAAGTCTCTTGTTCAAAGATAAGTTATAATTTTTTAATTATTTTTTAAATTTGCTTTCGGTATCCAAATTGCATCAGGATTCCTCAATATGTAGTATTATACATATACAACACTCCCGAGCTTCAAACACATCAGAAAAGATCGGCCAAAATAGCCCCGAACCAGCACTACCACCGCCGGCCCACCACCGCTGCCGGCCCACCACTTCAGGCGGCTTTTGTCGCCTCTTCCGAACTCCATTCTTGATGTCGTTTTTTTTGGAAAATAGCTCTCGAAAAATACTATTTTTCTGTAAAAACTCCGGTTTGAAAAAAGCTCAAAAAATAGCTTTCGATGGCCGCTAAAAACAGCACTGTCACACTCCTGCGCCAATACCCTGTTGTCGTCGCCTGTTTGGGCTTTTTTCATGGTGGTTTTGGTTTCCGTTTCTTTCTGTTTTAGCATTGATATCCAGTAACATGTTTCCTTAAAGAAAATCTCAAAAATAGTCCTGAAAACCCTCAAAAACAGACTCAAAATAGACCGGTGCTGTCGTCGGATTTTGCCGCCTGTTGTCGCTTGTTCTGTGGTTGTTTTGACTCTAATTTTTTCATAGTTTTGGACTATTTTTTAAGATAATATTTACTGCTATTTTATACCTAAAAAATTACTCAAAACCAATCCAGAAAACGTAGCAAAAAACATCGAAAAATAGCCCCGAACGCCGCAAAAAATTGCCACCACCGGTGCTGTTATTTTCGCCAATTTTTTGCTGATTTTTGGACCAGTTTTAGTGCTACTTTTAATACATAAAATCTGTAGAAAACATATCGGGAAAACCTGTTTCAAAATCATTAAAAAATCACCGCAATCCGTGGCCCGAAAAAATCGAAACCACCGCTAGCGCCACCGGTTATGCCGCCACCTGTTCTTTGTATTTTTGGATATTCAAACTTATTCTTAAATATTCTAAATAATAATTAAAAATATATAAAAGCTTTTACATTGAAAACCTATGTCTTGTAGGCTCACATATGAACTAAAAAAGTTTAAACTATCACGATCAACTCTCGTAATTAAAAAATTAATTAAATCATCATTCAAACTATTCAATCAAACATGAATATAATGATGATCATAAAAATCGAAATTAGAACGCTTGCAAAATACAGTTAGCACAGTTCTAAATCTACTCGGTCCCTCGATAAATCGTAAACAAAAATCAAAATGGCTTCGATACCAATTGTTGGAGGCAAACTGCTAAGATCATTGATTTTTAAATGATTTTTCTAAAAATATAAACTGGACAGGTAATCGCCGAAATAGGCTCAAAATAATTTTTTTTTGATGTCGAACGATCAAAAATAAAACTCATGCCACCACAGTTAATTCAGATGAATACCTTTTGGTCGATTCTCCAACTACGAACTTTGATTTTTCGAGTTGAAGCCCCGGTCTGACCTTCTACTGTATTTTCATTGTGATTCTCAAACGTAGTGTGGGCTACGAACCTTCAAGAATTGAAACAGGCAGAACCTGGACAACCTTAGTCTTGAAAGAGAACTTATGATTTTGATTCAGCCTACTCGCATATTTATAGGGTTACAGTAGGGTCCTGTGGAGTAATTATGACATAAACTTCTAATGTAACCCAGATACTCATTCAGCAATTTTTTCAAATATGCAAACCTCTCAACAGTTTTTGTAATTTTCATAAAACACTAAATTATAGTTCACATAACTAAAAAACTGTAATTGCGCTCTTAGCCATAATTTCAAGACCAATTTGTATTGAGCTCCTGTTATTAATTGCTTAACTCACCTCCCTACGTTAAGATTCTCGATACCCGTCAATTAAATTTAATTACTGATAATTTAATTTAATTGACATTTTTAAAATTTCTTAAACCCTTCTGTTTAACTTATTTGACAGCCGAATAATCAAATTCACCTGCAGGATTTAACCCGGTCAAAACTTATATGCTTTCTTAAGAAGGTGGTATCATCAATCCCGAACAATCGGGATGTAGATTTTGTTAATAATTAATATTCACCATATAATTAATACCGCTATCCAATTCATCGGGACTATAGACCCATAAAAGATTGCACCCTCTAATGAATCAAAATAATGAATATTAAATATACATAAATAATAATTATTTTGGGATTAAAAGCATAAGCACTCATAATAAACCTGGGG
Organism: Heliamphora pulchella; assembly: GCA_032270985.1. Lineage (NCBI taxonomy): Eukaryota > Viridiplantae > Streptophyta > Magnoliopsida > Ericales > Sarraceniaceae > Heliamphora > Heliamphora pulchella. The sequence continues at coordinate 10,670 of JAULJZ010206739.1, forward strand.
TGTGAATTAATTTATATAGTTACTATAAAATTAATTACCTCAATGTGGTTCTATTTAATACACGTGAAGTGTATTAGCACAGCAAGTCGGAACAATAGACGATGCTATTATCTGTTCTCTGTAACCAAGACAGGCCTATTAAAACTCTGCGTTACAGTTGTACCGATGGTTTGTTTATTTTCATCTAAACTGTGAACAAAAACATATATTATTCAAGAACCTATAATCTACTCTTCTGTGTGTAAGCCGTACTCTATACACCAGATTAAATAATGTATAGAATAAAGGACAATCATACATAATATTGAAGAAATGATATTGCATGCATTACTCATTAAGATTCTCATAAAATGAAAAAATAATTTTATTAAAATAAAATTAAATACTAAAACCAAAATAAATTCATAATTTTTAGTATACAACTCTAACAAGTAATCCATTAGAGACTTCTTGACATGTAGTAATGCTATCATTTGCTGGTATGTCTCGTTGTTGAATCTCCAAGAGTCTCATTCTTACTTCGGTTGGTATGTCGATCATTAATGCTAAAGTATCCAAGGCGGCGACGAACTTGTTCTGTAATCTTAATACATGAGTGAAAATCACGTTCTCAAAACACGAGATCATTCTCTCGAGCTCTCAGTGTTATTGGATCAACCTTTCTTTTTTGACCTTCCATTCTCCCTTTGCCTGAGATACGACCAAAGCTGAGTCTCATAGGACTTCAAATTTCCTTCCCCCTAACAAGACTACTTCTAATCGAGCCAAGCAAGATTTGTACTCTGCCTAATTATTCGTAACTTCAAAACTTAACTTCAAGGCCAACGGGATATGGGAATCATTGGGAGTGATCAAGAGTATCTCAATTCCATAACCGTATTGATTTGACGCTCCATCGAAATATAGAGTCCACAGATCCTTTTAAATTTTCAGCACTTGTTCGTTTGAAAATTCAAATTTCGGTTCTTCTTCTCCTTCAATGGGAAGGTTGTCCAAAAACTTTGTGATAGCTCTCCCCTTCACTGATTTTCTTGTGGCATGCTGCAAATCAAACTCTGCTATCATTAATAACCATCGGGCTAACTTTCCCATCAATGCTGGTTTCTCAAATAGGTACTTAAGCGGGTCCATGTGCGAAATTAAAATGACACGATATGCGAGCATGTAATGGCTTAACTTATTGGATGCCTAAACTAGCGCTCAATAGGTCTTCTCTAAAAGCATATACCGAAGCTCACATTCCGTCATCTTCTTGCTTTGATAATAGATAACTCTTTCTACTTTAGCTTTGTAAGGACCTAATTTTAGTTTACGGAGTTAGTAAGAAAATAATAGAAGACGTGCTATTGAATTCAAGTTTAGGATACGTTAAGGTTGAAAACCTAATATAACTCAACCTAAAAATAAAATTTATGGCCCAAACTCTTCTTAAGGATAAGCTGACCAATTTTTAAAAAATCCTTAAACCCAAACCCAATAATCCACATGTTACTCTAAAATAGAAAAACCCAAATTCCAGGTTCTAAGAAAAAAAGAATCAAGTATAAGCTCCAATTCGTTAATAAAATATACTCAAAAACCTAATTTTTCATAACTTTCAATAATTACACTTTTAGCCCAAAACTTCTCAATAAATGCACTTTTGGCCTAAGACACCAAAACTCATAATATGTTGCCATTATCATAAAGAAACACTTTAATTTCTCATATAAATTACTCTTATGAGTTCTTGAAAATTTTAATTTTGATAATTATACACAAGTCCCTCAAATCTTTATAATTGCACAAAAGTCTTTGAGATATTTTTCATCCATTCTCTATACAACTAATATGTAAATATGTATATATAATGAATACATATTACATATATGCATGACTACCCAAGAGTATGTGCTAAAATATTTTATTAATTCAATAAATAAATAAAATAAAATAAAATCATGTAATCTTTATGCTTTCAAGGCTTACAAGAAAATAATAATATAATAATATAATAATACAATGTTCCATATATATATAAATATATACCTAGAGAATTCAAGATCACATGATTACCCTATTTTTATTTAAATACAAAAGAAACTTGAAGCCATTATATTCTATGATAATAATCAAAAGTCACCTCAAATGCCATTATTGCATATACACGTAAATATACACACAAAATCTCATAGATAAAGTAAATCAATAAAAAATTATTTTTTTATGAGAATTGAACTAAACCTGTTAAGACTTAGTACATTAAATCTCAACTAAAAGTCCAAAAATTTAATACATGTGCAATCTTAACTCAACCTTTTAAATTAAAATAAGGAGTAAATGACAAAATAATAAAAGAAATGACCAAAGTACCCCTACATGGCCGGCTATGCCTTGGGATTTTTGTCAAATTTTGCTCTTTGTATTTTATGCTAAAAAAATCAAGAAAAACATATATAAATGAATAAAGATATTACTAATATAAAAACATATGTGTCTTGCAAGAATAAAACTAATGATAAAAACCTCCACACACCAAACCATCATTAAAAGTCAAATTGACACAACTTGGCAAAAAAGCTAAATTTAACCTATGTGTCAACACATAAATAATAAAATAATAATTTTAAATTATAAAAAATAATGAACTAATCACAAAATTACTAAATTAAGTCAATTCCATATAAAAAGTAACTAAATTTATATATTAGTCAATTTTTGGGCACATTTTCTTAATAATGTAATATAAATACATTATTAAACCTTCAATATAATAATAATAAAATACAAAATTAGATTTGAGCCCAAAATCTGTCATGCACCACTCCAACTCTCAAGTGTAGTGTCAAATCACTTACAATTGTATGCAAAGCGAATGGACATGTATAACACTACCTTACACTGACCCTAATGTAGAGACACATGTATATCTTCTTACACACATAAATTTATATAGATGTAAGTCTCCCATCAATTCATGGAAACTTGTGCCAAGACTTGGCAACCAAGGGTGTGAATCTGTTGTGTATGTATCATTGTAACCTAGGGTTAGCTTCACCAACCATGGGCTTATGAAGCTTATTTGAGAAGCTTCTCTAATTCTCTTTTCATCATTCTCCCTATATTTTTCTTTTGAATTTTTGTACATATTGAGGAGAGTGAGATATAGAGAGAGAAAGAGAAGAAGAAAAAGAACAAGGAGAAGAAAGAAGAAAGAAGAAAGAAGAAGAAGGTTGTATTTGTGACATCCTGCTCTCCGGGTATGTCGGGACATATGTAATTATAAATAAGGGACATATTCTAGCCGATCATTCATAGATACATAAGATAGTTATTACATCATTAACGGTTCAGAAATTGTTTAAAATACTTAATAAGTATAGTCATCAAGAAAGCTTAACAAAAGTTACATTATGTCCGTAAAATACTGAACAAAAGATTAAAAGTAAATATTCTACGTTTTCAAACTGCGTCGTTGAGATTATCCTGCTCTTGCCACACTCCCCCTTCTTCAAAGTCTCCTTCCTCAACAAACGCGCCTTTGTCGAACTGTTCTTCTTCTTCACTTGTGGCATAAATGCCATGACCCGGAGCCCAGAAGCAAATTTCTTAAACCGTCTAACAAACTCACGACAAGATATTATACAATACATATTGTATAACACCCAACGCAAAGTTAAGGAAACAGAGATATAGGCAAACTATCATTTTTTAATAGGATGAGCATATATAAGAACAGGAGTGTGAGTGTGTGATGCAGATGAATACAATGCAAATGCCTAACCCTAAGGTACTTCTAAAACAGTATCATGAATTCCACGCCGAAAATTACAAAGTAGACTTGATGGCTCTTAATCACCAAACCTATCATCGCCTCATTGCGAATAGTAAATTTTCATTTTCGAGCTTTATGCCACAGCTGTTTTACTCAATAGCAATGGTGTGGGGACCAACCTTTACCCAATTTTACTCATCCTTATTCCAAGTTGACCTGTCCCACCTTAAGAACAAGGATACTCATTAGGTGTCAACCCAAAGTCTAAATAAAGCTAGTGACGAACCCATGGTGCCTAATTCTCCATTTTTATAATAAAAATCTCCAATTTCATTTCCAAACATGGCAACCAGGGATGCCCTAGACCCACAACCACTGAACAATGATTCCCAACCCAATTTAAAAGGTACGAAGGACTTTGATAACCCAAGATGCAATGTAAAAATGCCCATGAATGTGCAATATGCCTTTTGTGTACAACTAATTATTGCATGGTGTATAAACATAACATAGCACATGGTACAACTTACTATGGCATTACACACAAGCATGCGAAGCATAACCATAATTCATGTGGTATAAAATCGAACCATCGACATGAGGTCATTTCATCAAAAGCATAATTTTCATACACTTATTGCTCACAAATTTCATATAAGGTTCACATACTCAAGTCTCATAAGTAACACACTATTTGAACACTTAACCATTTTTAGGCAAAAGTTTAATTACTAGTTTTAAAGTTGCGACAGCGCTTTGAAGTACTTAGACATTGATTTAATTTCTGATATCTTAACACCGATTAGATAAAAATATATCCTACAACTTTCATGTTTATGAGTAAGGTCAATACCTAAGGTAAAAAGGTCATTTATTTTGTTTTAGTAAAAATTCTTCAGCACTTTATAGAGAAAAACCTAGAAATTAGGCCTATATTGGCCACGATTTTGGGGCATCAAATCAAGGACACTAGGTCAGATTTTTGGTGAACCTCTATTTTAAGATATCCCCTACAAGTTTCATGTTTTGAGCTAGGGCAAGTTGTTTGGAAAAAAAGTTTGAAAATTTGACCAATTTATAAAAAGGGTTCAGTCAGCCAAAAGGGGTCTGCAGAATGTGTTTTTAACAGAGAGTGCTAAAATTCTTTGGGGGTATCATCCGAGGGTATTTTGGGCTGATTTGTACTCAGAAAATAATTTTATATGTTAGCTACAATATGTATGTTTACCACTTCTGGATTTGGCTTCTAAAAAGGTCGATTTTGGGTCTCACAAGAAAGTGTGACAAAAAGGTCTGTCAGTCACTAAACCTTAACAGAGAATTTAGGAAGTGTTTTGACTCATCAAAGCTTCATATTTGTGGCTCATTTTTTGTGGACAGAAGGATAACTGTGTCCTCTATAATATTTATGTTTTGATCGAAGCTTATTTCTCACATTAACTTAGGATTTTTAGGTCTGCAACTCATAGTGGTCTAGATGTAACACTCTTTGAAAAAAATGAGATATATGGAGTTCTCTCAAACAAAATCACTTCAAACAAATTTTTTATGAATGATAAGTCAAACATCTAGATTTGGACACAAAAATTAGTTTAAGACCATTTTTCTCCATTTAGTTATGATGATTTAAAAGTGGTGGCAGAAAGTGAGTAAGTCCAGAAAATCAGGCTACTTAAGGTTTTAATTGCTTAGCTTATGTTGTGTACATTTTTGACATATTTTCTTTGCATGCATGTTATAAGATTACATAAACCAAAATTCTAGAACATGTTTAAGCCATAAAACTCAAAGATACACACATGCAAATACATACAAAGCTTACTCATACATAAACAGTCCCTAAATTACTCCTACGACGCGTTTTTGAGTTATTTTTGTTTCTTTCCTTTAGGGTTGCTTATAGAGATGGATTGAGGGGAATCTTGAGGGAGAATATCAGAAGGTTTAAGGGATTTACTTACCTTATTGGATCGTCAAATGGTTGTAGGAGAATAGGTCTTGGCTTCAATACTCCTTCCTTGATCCTTTCCTCCTTCCTCTTCCTTCCTTCTTTCTTCTTCTCTCTTTCTTCTCTCTTAGGACACTTAGATAATTTTTGTACTCTCTCTCTCTCACCCTCTCAGTCGTACCACATGATGGAGGAGAGTGCTTGGGGTGTGTTTGTTTTTATAGAAAAATTAAGATGGAGGATAATTATTATGTGTAAGTAATTTTTTTTGAAATTTCTAATTCGTCATTGGTTGCATGAGAGGTGGGGGTTATTTGAGGGAGACATATTCAGACCATGGCAGCAAGTGAATTCGGATGGGGGTGTTTGGGAGGCTAAAAAGCTGATTTTGTATTTAATTGGGGTTTTAAATTATATTTTGGTACATTTTTTGTGAATATAAATGCATAAAATATTAATTTTATGTACCTAAACCTACTAAAATCTATTATATTAATGTATTCATAATTTATTTATTCTTTTCAGGATTTATTATAATTTTGATAGTAATTAATTAAATAAGTGTAGGCTTTTAAGCTAAATTAAGCTAGTTTGACTAGAATTGATTTTTTGACTTATTTATTATGTAGAGACATTAAATAATTATTTGTTGGCTTTTGTTGAGCTATATTATTATATTATTATATATATTACTTATATAAAAATTATTAGGTCAAAATAATACTTAATTTATACATCTTTTTCTCATTTTTAAGCATAAAAAGGCAAAAAGTAGCTTTTTAGACAAATTCCTAGGTGGCCGGCCATGCAAGGGCAATTTGGTCATTTTTATTGTTATTTCGTATTTTATTAATTATTTGTATATAAATATTCAATTTTGGGTGTTCATGTGTTAAATTTTAAATTTTAAAGATTTTTTGCTGTACTATGGGTAAAATAGTCATTTTACCCTATTTATGAGAATTTTTGATTTTTAATTTAATATTTATGTTATTTACTTAATGTAAGCTGTTTCAAGACTTTTTTTAAGTGTTAGGTCTTTATCTCTGAGTATTTGGTGTCTTTTAGGATTTTCGGGTCAAAATTAGGGTTTTAGGTTACTTAAGGGTTTTGGGTTACTTAAGGGTTTTGGGCTAATTAGGGTTTTCCTTGTTTATGCAGCGGCCTAGGTTCTTATTATTTATCTGTCGCTAATGCTAGCATTTGAGCTGGGTTGTTATAATTTAGGTGGTTACTATTAGGGTCTAGATCGTGGTGTTATAATCTACCCTATTAATTAAATTTTGTTCTTGAAATTTCATGCGAAAGGTTGTGGATGGCCATTTGCACCTCTTCTCTTTGAAGTTTTTTGTCCTTGTTTTCTTGAGTCATTCATGATTGAGTATATAATTAAATTTCGTTCTTGAAATTTCATGCGAAAGGTTGTGGATGGCCATTTGCACCTCTTCTCTTTGAAGTTTTTTGTCCTTGTTTACTTGAGTCATTCATGATTGAGGATATAGATATGGTTGGGCTTATATGTTTATCACTTCGAGCTATTGTTGTTTTGTCTTGCTAACATCTTAGACCGATGACTACGCCATTCTCAAAGGTCACGTTGGATATCCATGGCGTGGGAGTTATCTGACTAGAGCCAATTTAAAAACCTTTGTCCTTCAAGCGTATCCTTTCTCGAGATAATACAACAATTTTATTTAACGTATATCTTAGAGTTTGCGATTTTGGGCATACCTCTGATCATTAACGGATACTCCTTCTTTTGGGAAGGCGAGCCTCTTGTCTATTGATTCTCTTGTTGGTCGAGTTGTATCATCCTTCCCAAACTGCCCGTTCCCTTTTGAGAAACATTGTAGTTTCTTTCCCTTGGCAGTGGGCATTCAAACTTTCTATGTCCGATCTAATTATAGTTAAAACAGAGCGTTGAGTTTGTCTTCTGTGGAGGGCAAACGCTCCACTCTTCACTTTCTGGTTGGTCGGGTTGCACCACCTTTTTCAAACCATTTGTTCTTTGCTGTAATAAATTTGTTTGATCTTTGTAACTCTGTTCTGGTTGACGGTGGTTGTAGTTCAATTTTCCTCGTAGTGGGAACTCCGATCTTGTATGTTCGAGCCTATGGCATTGATAGCAGATTTCTAATTTTGGTGTTCTTTTTTTTTTCTAGTTGTTCTCGTTGCTCACCTTGAGAGTAAGGTTTCGAGCATATGATCTTTTTGTTATTCCGTAGTGGTCCTCCTTGATTGTTTTCTCTAATTTTTGTCGGGCAATGCATCATCTTATGTTTTGACTGGTTACACCTATAGCAAACTCTTATTGTTGGTTGTTGTTGCTTTGTGGCCTTATTCTAAATCTCAGTTGTTCGAAAAAAAAAAAAATTCTTCTCAGGTATTGGGATATTTTATACTCTTAAGTCTGATAAGTACCATGATCCTTTCTGGAGTGCCCTTCCTTGTGTCTGATCCAGATTGGCTACTAGGTCTTGCAAGATTTGTGCTAGGCTCGGGACGTCTACCTCCTCCTTGGTTCCATTTACCCTCACTGAACTTTCGTGGTTCTGTCTTTGTTCCTCCATCTTCAAGGAAAAGAAAAGGAAAAAGGGTCATCGAACTGTTTGCTAAAGTTGGTTCTACTTTTAAGGTGAAAGCATGACACTCAATCTCCCTATTAGTAAGAAAAGGCTTATTCAA
>JAULJZ010206749.1:8844-19056 GCA_032270985.1 Heliamphora pulchella
TTTCTTTTATTCTCTTTTAAAATATGAAATGCGAATAGTTGAAACTTCTTTTATTAATAGCATTTTCTAAACTTTCTTATCTTGGCTTAATTTTTCTTTTGTAAGCCTTTCCTTTATTTCTTTTTTTTTCTTTCATATTAAATCTTCAAATATTTTCTTATCATTTTAATACATAAAACACTTGTTTTTAGGTTTCATCATTTTTCTTTGGTAAACTTTTTAATATGGGATTTTCACATTACTTTTATCATGGTTATGCTTTTGATAGTTTAAGAATATGCATGTTTTATACGTTTGTTTAGTGTTATCTTTAAAATAGTTCGGCTTATTTTGTAGCAAATCATGTTTAGATAATTTTAGCAACTTTTAGTATATTTTTGCTCTTTTATTTAAATTATGATAGTTTAGGTTGTTTTAATAATATCGCATGTAGGAGTGCTCCATATATCATTTAGTTAGAAATTGCATACTGTAGGATTTAGAATTTTTCTTTTGCTACTTGTTTTATTTGGCGTTCTATATATGTATGTTATATATTTTTCATATTTGATTTTGAATGTTCCCTCTTTGCCTCAACTTTCTTTATTTGCATGCATATAAGAAATCATATTAAAGAACTAATGATGATTAGTAGATGTCAACCTTACGGTTAGGCGAACGCGGTGCCTAACTCCTTCCCCAATTCGTACCTTAACCTCTGAACCCTCTTTCTCATGTTAAACGTTTTAAAGATCAGTAGCCATTTTTGTTTTTCTTTGTTTTTCTTAATAACTAAGTTGTGACTCTATTTTCAACAAAAAGAAATTTTCAAAATTTGGCTTTCAAGATGTTAAAATATTTTCTAAATATTTTTTGAATCTCATATTTTTTACCATTTTTCAAAAATTCCAAAATTTCGGCGCCACAGTATTGGCTCGGTTTCTTGTTATTTTCTAGTAGTAATGACAAACAAGTATGCTATGTCTGGTGAAAACATTTGTGAGAGTAGATCTTGAGTAAGAATTAATTCTTGAGCTTGTGTATGTTCACTAACAATAGTTAAGTGTGGGGTTATGAATGAGAATGTTGTTAAGAGGTGTTTGTTGTATAATTGGTTCAGTGTTAGCCTTTACGAGTCAGGGCTCCTGCCCAGTTTAACTGCTCGAGCGGACAGGTGCCGAGATGTTTTGAGTGAGGGATCGCTCGAACGGTGGGGGGGACTGCTCAAGCGGACAGTCGGCGAGCAGACATTAAATGTCACGATTTGGAATCTTTTTCTTATTTCTTTCTTCCCTCTCTCTCTTTAGAACTGAAAGGAGGAGCTAGGGTTTGGGGTTTAGAGGCTTGTTAGAGCTCTCTTGGCTTCTCTCAGTGAGTTTTCCTTGCTTTCCTCTCGGTGGCTCAACCGTTGAAGGCTCAACTAGACATTGAAAGTTTTATTCTCATCATGTGGTTGGAGCTCGTTTGGGATCTTTTCTTGTGAATCTAGCACCCCAAAGGTAGGATCTAAGACTATCCTTGAATATCTATGTGATATGTGTTATATCTTGAATTTTTGAACGTAAAAGCATGATAATGGTGTTTTGAAGGCCTAGATTAGGGTTTCATGTTAATGAAGGATAAATCTTAGATCTATGGATGGTTTAACTTGGTTCTATCTTCATGTTGTTGTTGAATATGATTGGATTTGAAAATTGTTGGGATAGGATTTAAAATTGAGTTTAAACCATGAAAATTGGGGTTTTTGGGGTTAAGGGACCCATATGTGAAACTGAGATGATTATTGGTTAAGTTGAGGGTTGTGGTAACCTATTATATTTATATCTCATGAGTTGTGTGACACATGTTAGTGTCGGGTGTAAAAATTTAGGGTTTTTAATGTAAAATCAAAAATTGTATGTAATGATATAGGTTAGGCGAGAGGAACTGGGTTGACGGTTGAACTCGTATCAATTGTTAATGAAATGGAACAATTAATGATTAAAGTACTGTGCGATGGAATTGAATGATTAAGCTTGGGCACGAGTTGCTCCTCAGTGAAAGACCAAAAACTTGCGCAATGTAAGGTAGGCCCTTCCTTCAGGTTAATCCCCGTAAAAGCGTGCTCTTGGGTGGCCCACCCATCGATGTTTTCGAGAAAAATTGAAAATGTATGCTCTCCGTGTCGGGCTATAGAATGCGTATTTATCCCTCGGGCCTCGCGTGGACCGGTGGCGATAAATACGCCTGAGTCTATAGGCGTCGGCTGGCCTTCATACTTGAATAAATTAATGAAATGATTGGGTTGGTAAAACCTTAACTATCTAAAATGATGGAATGTGAAAATGTGTTGAATAGATTGGGAATGATAAGATAATTGGGTAGAATGGTTAATTTCACCGAAACTATGAGGTATAGAATGATAATCCTTTCACACAAAACCTGGTTATGTATCGGGAATTAGACTTGGGACAAACGATGTGATTTTTTGTTAAACTTATGTGTGCATCCTGCATAACCATCTTCATATGTCATGCATATGTTCATAGTTAGTCTTTCTCCTATAAACTTCGGCTCATATTGTTTAATAACAATTCAGGTGATAGCGAGAAGAAGGTTTTGGACTCAGATAACGGTTGCCGAGCCCTTTGAGGAGTGGATAGGATTACATCCTTGTTTTTATTATCTTCTGAGAAAAGAAATGGTTGTAAATGTGATTCTTCTTAGCTAATTGTTTTGTGGGCTAGAGTAACCCTTTGTAAGACCCTAAGGTCATGTTCACATATTTTGTATGCATGGGCGTTGGACTCATACTTTGGATCGAATTTCTTGATTTTTGGATGAAATATTATAGTTTCAAATGTTGAAATTTCAAGTTTTGGGCTAAATGGACTTGTTTCATTTCCAAATGCATGTTTTACCTTATATGCAAGCCTATCAAGAAGCTTGTTTGACACTTGTGATAATCAAATGTTTTCCCAACTCATAAAAAAATTTTCAGGATTTTGGCCAAGATGCTCTCGAGTGCCTCATCGCTCGAGCGGTAGAGGGCCCGCTCGAGCGGACTCCGCTGGGTAGTTTTTCATCGAAAATTGTTTTGGAATGGGGTTTTTCCTATATATGTTTAAACTACCTTTTGGGTTGTAAATTGGCTATTTCTCTGGGGTTGTGCTTCAAAAGAAATGATCACCTTATTTTAAGAAATTTCTTATTTTTCTTAGTTTTTTTATTGTTTTGAAATCGGGGTGTTACATTGGATACCTTTTTAAACCCCATTACGTAAACTCTTAACATGTTCTTGTTGGCTTGAAAATGTGTGTGCGGATTGTCCATCAATCTGAAGGTGAGATGCGGGTCTCGATTGAGTATAGTAAAAAACTTATGTTGGTGCAAAATCTCACGGATCTACTTTTTGCTTGTAGTCACCGATATGTTGTGACGTCTATTGATAGAGGGCGAGTGGTCTTAGTGAGGTGATCTACTGTAACTCGAATATTATCGGTCTTTGAGGTGATCTTGATAATCCTAATGACGAAGTCAGTAATTATATGCTTTCATTTTCTCTCTAGTCCAAAGGTTGCTCTGTTCCTCTTGGCCTCTACCGTTTGTTCTTGATGTACTAGTACGTTAGGTTTGAACATCTTTTCCAACGACTAGACTGTTTTTCTTAGGCAGTTGGTCATCTTAGGGTAAAACGAATGTGAGAAAAGGTATGGTTATGGTAATTTCTAGTGATGTAACCCATTGTGACTTGGTGGTTAATTCTTCATTAGGCTCCAAACGTTCATTGTCGTGGTCAAGATTCTTTGTTCTTAGATAGCAATGGCAAAACCCGAATCCTAACATCTAGGTGGGAAGGGCGGGCGTGAATATTGATGTACATAAACGAACCTCCTTTGCTAGTGTACTAAGGTTATCATAAGTTTGAGGGTATTTCTCTTCTTTCACTTTCTTACTATCGGTATGAATTTTGTGCTTCCCGGTTTATTGAAATAGGTGGGTCAGCTATGAACTAGACTAGAAAAGTTTGAATTTTATCATATGGCGGTGTCATGAATCCTTTGGTGTGAAGCTGCCGTTTCTAACTTTAGATTGCTGATGGCATAGTTCTATTTGTCGGGACCTTAGAAAGGATATAATTATATGAATAAGGCCCTACTTAACCATTCTTATAGTCGGGAGTCTTGATCTTCTAAACATTGTTAAATGCGGATGTTGAAAGATATTCTAAGCCATAACATCAAGAAGAAATCTGCTCCACACTTTGAAGAGGGGTTAGAAGGTTCTCATGCATCCTCTCAATTTCCCGTGAAAGCGCTAAGGCCTAATGACGTAATATCCTAACGATCGTTGTTACTCATAGATCTACGAGCAAGGTTTTGAAGGTCGACAGGTAAAAACATGCACTGGGTTAGAACATCTTAGGGTGAAACCTAGGTGGTTCAAAGATAGGTTGGATCAGGGCAAGGGGTCAAGGCTAAGGCAGTCATTGTTGACCTAAATTGAGAGGTCGATTGAGGCTCAGATGCATTGGACATAAGGGTTGAACAACTAATGTAGATTACAAAGGGGATGTTCTCGGGACCAATCTGTGCAACTTCATATCTTGACCAAAGATATGTTTAAGCAATGGGTAACCATACTAGATATTTTTCCTGAAGTTATGTCGGCCTAACGTACTTCAATCCAAGCATCCAAGTCGACTCCTCAGGTTGGGATTTCAAGAGTAAACAAGGAATTCAAAACATTACTGCACAAAGGTGTGGTATCAAGATCGAGAGAACTGAATGTGGGCAAAAGATTTCACCAATGTCGAATATTTGAGGCTAGTGTTATTAGAAGGAAGGATAAGCAAAGAATTTCAACCGGGTATAAAAATTGAAACAAGGGCTTGGGGTAAATGAGTATGGAACTTATAAGGATGAAGTTGTGGGGTTCTAACGGTGTCTCCCGATGTGATATTTAAAACTTCACGTGGTATGTACTCCTCTCTACCCCCTTAAAATAAGATAACTTGTTGCATGAGTCTCTGATATTTGATCTCAATGCTTTTACTCGTCCTTTGCCTGTAGATTTCCCGCTTCTTCTGATCCCGATAACGTCCTAACATGACTCGCTATAGAACTTAGACGTAGCAAATTTTAGTTCTTATAATGTATAGATGATAATAATAATTAATACAATGCATCCTACAGAGCTCCAACACGATAGAATGCATGGTTTCCTATAACCCAAGGCTTGAAGGTTTAGTAAACTTGAGCTCTGATACCAACTTTGACGCCCCATCCTCTGGGCACGTCAGAACATACATAAATATAAATAAAAGGATATTTTATCCATTCATTCATATTTACATGTGTTAATTATTACATCATAAAGGAGTTCTGAACTGATTAAAAGTACATAACAATTATAATTTCACGAAGGGTTTTAAAGATATTACAAGAGTTGCAGGAAAACTGAAACAAAAGAGCAAGTGTATAGGTATGTGATGCAAATGGATGCGATGCAAGTGCTCAACCCGATCTATATCCAGAATTGTAACATGAATTCCATGCAGGGAATTTTAGAGTAGACTTTATGGGAGTTGATCACAAAAGCCTTCATCGCGCCCCGTTGCGAATAGTAAACGCGTGCCTTAGCTTCATGCCTCAGCTGTTTTACTCAATTGTAATGGCGTGGGGTCCGAGCCCCCTCATGGGCCAACAATTTTCCTTCATTAATTAACACCATCCTTCATCAATTAACATCAAATAAGTCGCTTTGTCCCACCTTAAGACTCGTGATACCTTTGCCAGTGTCAACCCAAAGTCTAAGCCATCAAAACCAGAATGCTAGTGACGAACTCATGGTGCCTAACAATCTCCATAATAAATCACTTCAAACACCGGGGACATACCCAGGGTGTACAAGGAGAATATATCCCAAAATATTTACAAAAATGGCAACCAGGAATGCCCTAAATTTATAACCAAAAAGAATAATTCAACATAAACCATCCCAACAACGATTTACATAGATGGACTCTAATATGCCAGGATGCAAGTGACAATGTCTGTAATGTATAATATGGATCTCAAGTGTAACAATTTATAGCATGGCATCAAGTAGCATGGCAAAGTTCATGGTACAACTCACTAGGCATAAGGTACAAGTATGTGAAGTACAAGCAACAATTCTCAAGATACAATTCAAACTTGATAGAATGAATTTGAATCATCATACATTCACTTAAAAATACTGATCAACTAACTCAAATCAATTATCATATAAACTTGGATTTCACAACAAAGGGTACTCAAACATACACAGCAATTTTAAGGGCCAAGTTCAAGTATTAAATTAAAAGGGTCGGCAGGGTTTTAGGGCATTTAGACTTAGAATCAAATTATGATTTTTAAACACCATTTGGATAAAAATATTTCATACAACTCTTATGTTTAACACTAAGGCCAAAACCAAAGGCAAACGGGTGAGTAAAGCATTCTAAGCGAAAACGGTTCAGCACTTTCCTTAAAATTTTACCGAGCATACGCCTTTGTTGGTCTTAGTTTTGGAGTATCAGATCAAGTCCAAATGAGCCAATTTTTGGCTATGTTCTAGTTAAACATGTCCCCTACAAGTTTTATGTTTAGTGATAATGGTATTTATTTGGAACAAGTTAGAGTTTTTGGCAATTTTATAAAATAGGTTCTGTCAGCCTCCAAAACTCAGCAAAGTCGGTTTTGGACAGTGAGTTTAAAACGATTTTGAGGGACTTTCCCGAGGTATCTAAGTTTTATTTTTGGAAAGCACCTGATTAAATATGTTAGCTACAATATTCATGTAGACCGTCTTTGGAGTAGGTCACTAAAAATAGTGATGGTTTTGGGCTACACCAAAATATGTGACAGAAGTGTCATTTGAGGGCTGAAACACAACAAAGAGTTTCAAAGGGATTTTGACCTATCAAAACTCAATATTTTATTCTACATTTGGGTGGGTAGTTAGATATACATGTTATCTACAACTGTTATGTTTTGGCCAAAGCTCGGATCTCATTGCAATATCTCGAGTTCTACTTACTCAAATAGGTTGAAACCAACTTTGGATGAAAGATAGCACAACAATCTAAATCTGGATATAAAGAATATGTTTAGATCAAATTTATACATTGAGTTATGGAGTTCCAAATTTCAGGGCAGAAACATCAAAGTTCTCAAAAATCAAGTCCTTATATGCTCAAGTCTCCTACTTATGATATGTCAAGGTTTTGTCCCATTTCTTTGCATGCTTATATTTTAGACATGAATATCAAGGTTCTAGCATACTTCTAAGTTATCAAACTAAAAAATAACAACACAAACACATCTCATATCATTCTAGAACACAACAGCCCCTATTTTGTTACTACGATGCCTTTTCGATTTGTTTTCGATTCTCAATTTTTAAAGTGTTTAAAGAGATGAGTTGAGGGATATTTTGAGTGATATTAGACGTAAGGTTTAGAGGTTTTACTTACTTGTTTATAAGATCAAATGAGGGTGGATGGTGGATTAGGACTTAGCTTTAGGAAAATTTTCTTGATTCCTTCTTCTTCTTTTTCTTTCTCCTTCTTTTTCTCGCTCAAACTTGTATGAACACTCAAGAACAATGAAGGTCTGGTCCCTCACCTCTCTTGACCGAAAATGTGTAGAGGAGAAAAGGGTGGTATTTGGCTTGGTTTATATAGGAAAAAGCTAAGGAACAAAGAGAGAACAAAATAATCACATTTTAGTACTTTTTCCTCTCTTTCACATGGGTTGATTTGATTTGGTACAAGTTTTGAGGGAACATATCATATCAGGAGAAGGGAATACTGCTAGGGTCAGTTTGGGGAGACAAAAAAATTTGATCTCAATCAACCATGGGATTTTGCATTGGTTTGCGTGCCTTTTTGTGCAATAAAATACTTTAAAAGTTAATTTGATATATCTTTTTGGTGTCTTTTTCTACTGAAACTTATTATTTTAGTATGTTTATGATAAATTTAGTATTTTTATGAATTATCATAGGCTTCATAGTAATTGATTAAATAGATGTAATCTTTTAAATCAAATTAAGCTAGTTTGACAATATATAACTTTTTAACTTATTTTATTTTGTAAGAACTTTAATATTGATTTGTTTGCTTTTGTTAACCTGTAATACCATATTATTATGTATATTACTTATTCAATAAGAGATGGATCATCACAATGCTTGATTTAATTTCTTTCTCATCTTTTTAAGCTTAAAAGAAAGCAAAAATCTACTTTTTGGCACAACTTCTAAGGTGGTCGGCCACTAAGGGGTATTTTTATCATTTTTATGTCATTTTATTTTTTGCTACTTAATTGTACTTAAATTCTTGATTTAGGGTGTTCATGTGTCATAATTTAAATTTTTAAGACTTTTTACTGTATTAGGGGCAAAATGGTCATTTTATCCTACTTATGAGAATTTTTTATTTTTAGATCATTATTTCATGATAAGACTTGATTTAGAATGTTGGGAGATTCTCCGGGTGTTAAGATTTTTTTGCTTGAGTTTTGGATCTTTTTAGAATTTTTGGATTGAACTTGGGGTTTTCGAGTTGAGTTAGGGTTTCGAATTTCTTCCGTGTTCTATGGTCTCATGCGCTACCTGTCACTAATGCTTAGGGTTTAGACTAGTTCTTTACACGGGTCATTATCAAGCAGGTTGTTACAACTAGGGTCCGAACTGGGTCATTACACCAGCGATGGCTATAGCAGGCCCGCTGGCCTCTGTTGTTCTGTCTTCACTTGCTAACAAGTAAGGCACCGAGAAACAAATTGATCTATATCCCTCTTCATTCCTTTCCATCAGAACTGACGGCACAGGTCATGACACATCTTGGTGCCTTCCGGGTGCACTACAAGACGAGAATTGTGGAAATCATGTAACACGTCGTCACTGCTTGACTCTGGCACAAACACTCTTCCTGTCAATCTCAAACTCTGATCCAGACTCACAACCCATCCCATGGTGTTTTTCCCACTAGCAAGACGATCCCATAACGTCTGAGTTTCCTAATATATCTGTTGAGCCTCAAGAACACGTGCAACAAACATTAGTCGTGAAACCACTGAAAATAATGTTGCACCCTCCTCTGTCTCCTCGAGACATAAATCGAACTCAACAACCTCCTGAAGCATGTTCCACTCTTATATGGCAATCGAAGCAAACGAACCATGAGATCTCCTGCTATGAGCATCGGCCACAACATTGGCCTTCCCCGAGTGATACTGAAGATCAAAATCATAGTCCTCCATAAACACCATGCACCTTCACTGGCGTAGATTCAGGTCCTTCAGCAAAAATAAGTATTTCAAACTCTTGTGATTCGAGAAAACCTCAAAATGCTCACCGTAAAGATAGTGCCACCATGCCTTAAAGGAAAAAATCACTGATGTCAACTCCAAGTTATGTGTTGGGTAGTTCTTTTCACAAGCCTTCAACTGCCGAGATCCATAAGCTATAACCTTACCCTCCTGCATCAAAACACATCCTAAGCCATCATGTGACGCATCACAATAAACTGTGTAACCCAAATCCCGTTCCAGAATAACCAACACTAGTGCACTCATTAATCTCTTTTTCAGCTCTTGAAATGCTAAATCACTAGACTCACTCCAAACAAACTTGACCCCCTTTCGAGTAAAGCGGATCGTAGGCGTGGCGAGTCCAGAAAAGTCTTTCATGAATCGTCGGTAGTAGCCTGCGAAACCCAAAAAGGAGTGAATCTCAAACACATTCTTCGAAGCGACTCATCACGACATCAATCTTTGAAGAATCCACTGATACTCCATCCCCCGATACCACATGTCCAAGAAACTTTACCTTAGGCATCCAAAATTCACACTTCACAAATTTTGCACACAAGCAGTGTTCCCTCAAAAGTTGTAGAGTAATACGTAGGTGTCCATCGTGTGCCTCCCTCAATGGTGAGTTGATAAGAATGTCGTCTACAAATACGACTACAAAACTATTAAGATATGGATGGAATATGTGGTTCATCAAGTCTATGAACGTCGTAGGTGCATTAGTCAAGCTGAACAGCATGACTAAAAACTTATAATAACCATAACGAGTTCAGAAAGTGGTCTTTGCTACATCATCATCTCTGATCCTCAACTGATGATACCATGACCCCAAGTCAATCTTCAAAAAATAGCATGAATCCTTTAATTGATCGAATAAATTATCAATCCTTGGTATATGATTTTTTTTTCA
>JAULJZ010206759.1:0-19056 GCA_032270985.1 Heliamphora pulchella
TTTTTTGTTAATGGCGATTCGAACCTTTAACCGAGAGCTGGGCTCGGCACCTAGGCTATGCTAGGATTTTTGTTGATGGGCTATTCTAACATTGAGAGCTCTTTCAGTCCATAAGATTATTCTAACTTCCTGACTAGGCGAGCTAGGGCTCAGTGCTGAAAATCGAAAGCTGGGCTTAGTGTTGAAAATCGAAAGGTGGGCTCGGTACTTAGTCTAGGCTAGGTTTTTTTTACTGATGGACTATTCTAACCTTGTGAGCTCTTTTAGTCCCTAAAATTATTTTAATCTCTTGCCTAGATGAGCTAAGGCTTAGTACCTAGGCAAACTAGGTTTTTTTGTTGGAGGGCTCTTCGAACCCTTGACCGAGATTTGGGCTTAGTACCTAGGCAAGCTAGGGTTTTTGTTGCGGAAGCAAGAACCATATATAATACTTGAGAAGTAGCTTAGTGACTGAGAAGAGGTCGTATTGAAATTGAGAGGACTTTGTGGCCGGGCAACAATAATAAAAAGGGAGTTCGGTGTCCGTAGCATGCACTTCAATGTTGAGGAGGAGTTCGGTGGCCTTCACAGTAACGTAAGTGTAAATGAGATGCCGACCAATAGGGTTGAGAGAGAAGACGGATCCAGCTATAGTGCCGAGAAGATAACTTCGGACGCAGTAACAATGCCAAGAGGATGAATGCAAATTCCTACCAGGGACTAGAGGTCAAGGTCGAAACAACAATGACTTTACCGCTAAACCAGAACATCTCCAAGTGATAATCAAAGTGCCAAGAGACTTGAGCTATTTGCCAAAAAGGACGAGGTGAGATTACTAAGCTAAGAAAACAGTCATATCCGAACCAGAGATTACCAAGGTGAGATTACAGAGCTAATGAGTTGCACTACTGAGATGTGTCAATCGGGAAGCCGAAGACTTGGTGCAGAGATGTCGGGCTAATGAGCTGCACTGCCAATTGACTGAGCGCCAAAGAGATGTATGGTTGAGTTTTCAAGGAGTTGGCCCTATTAGGTGGAGGTGCTAACTTCCGTGAGCAGTTGAGGGGCCGAAGTACTGAGGTGTTCATGAGAGAGAGAACGGAGAAAGCTCTGGGGGAATTTGTTCATTCCGAGACCCTTCTCTGAAAGGCTCTATCTTCTTTCACTTTGCCAAGTTTATCCAAGTTTTTTGAATCGTTGAGGAGACTAGGGAAAGCTTGTTTAGCTACATCCAAGTGCAGCTGTCACTCTTTCCCTTTCTCAATTGAGGCAGTAAATCCAGCTTAGGAGTCCTACTGATTCATGATATCTGAAATTAAGGTTATTCACAGTACTTGCTTGGAAAAGATGCCATCATAAGTTGTTTTTTCTTGATTTATAGCTTCATTCACCTGGTTCATTGAGTTATCTGAGATATGAATTAGTCTGCAGCTCAAAGAGAAATCAATAGAACCAATTTTGGATAAAGAAGATTCTATGCTGGTGGAGTACGAATACTACGAATTTTCCCCAGAAACTATTTGGTTTTGACTTCATTTCTTCAAGTTCAGCTTCTGTCTGGGTGTGTTCTCAGGTTACGTGAAATAGATTTGCATTCTTTCCCTTGCATTCCATCTTCTAAAATAGAGAGTTAATACAAAAAATATAGCTATTATCCAAACCAGCAAATGATCATTGCTGCAAATGCTGCACAAGTCATAAAGGAGTGTGAATTGAATTTAAAAATGCGTTCCGAGGATATAGACATGGGTTTGTTTAAATCCTTTTATACTTTTACATGCTAGAAACCAGTGGAGCAATTTTTGCTTCATTTTCATAATGAGTCATCCGAGCTTCGGAAGAAAACATTAGATATATAGCTGAGGAAGATGGGAAGAACCATATTGATAGTTGAAGCACCGGGGAGCTGAACAACTGTGCCTGGAAGAGCTGCTAAGGTGCCAAGATGGTATGGCCGAGCTACTCAACAATACTTTTGCTGAGCTACAGAGGAGGGATGGTATGACCGAGATGTCGCCAACCATCGAGCCCGATAATGCCGACCACCATGTGCCAAGATGGTGAGCCGTGGATATGGTGGCTGAGTTGACGAGCCAAGATCTTCCCCTGAAATGTGAGCTTTCCCCAACAATGCCGAGCTCTTCCCCACAACCAAGAGGTCAAGGGGGGCTGAGATGCCGAAATGCCGCCGCCCATAGGACTGATTTTTCATTGCCAAGCAGCCCCCTTGTCCACTGATCCATGGATCTGAAGGCTTTTTGCTATTTTTTTTGTTGCCGAACAGGCCATTAACTGAGAAACTGAGCTACTAGTCTCCGTATAGGTTTCTAAGAAGATGACCGATCTAAATAAATATGCAGAGAATAGGATTGGTTGCAGAGAGTGCCGAAGAGATGAAAAGATAAATTGTCGAGATTCCGACAATCTTGTGACGAGGTGTGTCAATAGAGTGCCGAATAGATTAGAGCCACCAAGATGTGCCGAATCTTAATGTGCCAAACAGATCGAGCTGAGAACTTAGTTGTGTTTGTGCCGAAATGCCAGCTGCCAATTCGAGGTGCCAGTCCGAGGTGAAATGTTGAATGACGCTACTCAACCGATCAGTGCTATTAAGAAGATGTTGGGACGTCAGGCTATTCATGACCATATAGTGCTGGGGTGATCTTGAAGAGTGGAAGAGGAAAGGCTTTGTTTGGAAAGCTCTCTGAGGTGCCGAGCTGGGTTGTCATACAAATTTGTTGAGCCACCATTGTCGAGAAAGAACGACCATTGATGTCGGTTCACACCTCCACTGTCTATGCTGATTATCATCCCAGACTGGTTGAGAACACTGTCATCGACGCCGCCAACAACGGTGATTATGAAGATGGCGGAGGTGCAAGAGGAGAGTGAACTCAGGTTGCTCCCAAAGTTCTAAATATTTGAGAGAGAAGCTAATGATGTTGATGATGAACTTGGATAGAATGCTTTGCTTGATGGATCTCTATCAGAGATAGAGAAGGAGAGAGAGACGTAACACCTTTATTTCAGTTAAGCCCCAAAACTTAAACCCCTTCTTTTTTTGGTATGTTGTGTTGAGAGAATTGAAAAAGAGAGAAGCGATGAGGGAAATTGCTGCATCTATTGAGAAGAATAGAGCGAGTTCTTCGATTTAGGGTTCTAGATGAGAATGGTGTCGTAATCTCAAAGAGTGGGAAGAATCATTTTCCGAAACTTCAGAAAGATAATATCATATTTGAGTGTAGCTTCTTTTTCTTCTGCCAGTTGGAATTGTTTTAAGAGTCAATATCCAGAGATCTAGATCGTAGGAGCATGGCGAGTTACATCTACTCGATGCCGAGCCAGGAATCAACAGATATGGTGGTATCATCTTCCTCGTCCAACTTTATTGCTCCCACAAACGGCGCTAAATGTGCGGATATTGGAAATATATACCCGCAAAAAATAGAAGAGAAATCCAACGAGGAAGAAAATCACCAACCCTCAGATGCTCCGTTTGTCGAATTCCTGCAAAATAAACTCCCCTGCAGGTAGCCAGAGGGGAAAGGCCTCTAACTCCCAAGTAAGCTGGGCTCTGATAGAGAAAAAACACAATGTATATGATGTAGCCCCCCTTTCTCTACTGAGAGACGGGGTATATATAAAATGTATGGAGAGAATGAGAGGGAGAGAGAGAGAGAGAGAGAGAGAGAGAGAGAGAGAGTTGTCCATGTCAGTTTGTGTTGTCACATCACTTGAGTTGTCAAATCACATACAATGATAGGAGGGCAGGGTGCTCTGTTGGGTTTGGTTAGGAGAGGGTTTTGAGTATTGCTAGAGGTGAATTTTCCCCCCTACACTAACTATGTAGATATCTCAAACATGGCCTTAATATATCATTCACTCTCTTTTTGTAATGAAACATGATCAGACATTGACAAATGATGGTGTGGTCTTCTAAATCGTCCTCCGAGAATCTAATTTTTTCTTGAAACCACTAAAACAAAACCATTAAAAAGGGTACTGGGGAGGTACCAGCCGAATCCCCTCCGATGGTCAAGTTAGTAATGCAATAGAGTGAGAACCAAGTACAGAGAGAGAGAGAGAGAAAGAGAGGGAGAGAATGTATGTAAAAGATGATACCTGAATTCTCTGTCATGCCTTTTTATTTGATTCCGAGTCCATGTGGCTGATATGCTATGTGCAAATCGTTAAGGGAGTACCGCCCTAACTTCTTCTTAAAATTCACGCACAATACCAGACACGCAGACCAAGACCATGACAAACCAAGTGGATCCGA
Source organism: Heliamphora pulchella (assembly GCA_032270985.1). NCBI lineage: Eukaryota > Viridiplantae > Streptophyta > Magnoliopsida > Ericales > Sarraceniaceae > Heliamphora > Heliamphora pulchella. The sequence continues at coordinate 4,259 of JAULJZ010206759.1, forward strand.
GAAGCATCTGGCCATTCCTAGGTTAGTAAGATGACGTGACCGTTTTCTAAGGTGAATGTCTGGATTCCACATGACCAGCTCTCTTGGTCCTTCCCAGGTTAGCAAGATGATATGACCTTTTTCCAAGGTGAATAGCTGGATTCCACTTGATCAGCTCTCTTGGGCTGATTAGGTGGATGTGTTATGCCCACCACGAATTGGGCCTTGAATGGTCTAGGACCTTATTCCCCAATACCCATCAGTGGTCCCCTATTCTTGATCAATGTGTCTCGAATTGTACTGTGAGGAAGAATATGTACAAAAACACACTTTACCCTTCCCATGTGCACCTAAATATGGTCCCCAATCTTTAATCAATATACCTCATTGTGTGTGATGGGGGAGGACATTTGATTGAGGGGCCGACCTTTTAGTGGCCACACAATTACAGCTAATGGAATGGCTATTGGAATTCTCAAGGGAGGCAGGATGGCTACAATTTTCAAGGGGCAGTTTGCGTCGGCTTTTTTTACCCCTTTTCCACGTGTCAATCATCGCACAGTGGTTGTTACCGCCTCTATGTGCCTCTTTTGGACCATAGATGGCATTTGTCCTGGGGCAATCTTGACCGTTGATACCTGGGGTGCCTATGTTAGTTTTCAAACAATCGCAAGAAACATTACTTTCATCTTCAATAAACCTAGGAAAAGAGAGAACTTTCCTGACTTGTGACTGCTCGAATGGTCACCACTGAATGCGAACCCTAAGAAATGAATCATTTAAAATTTCAAATTTTAGTCTAAACACCTCAAAACTCATCAAAACAACTCATAACAATGGTTCTCATGCTATATCAAGTATACAATTATTCTCATCCATTATTATCATAGTTAACTTTTAATTCTTTCATATTCCACTGTAAGTTTCAAACAAATTTTAATAAATCCTCAAATTAAAAAGGATCGAATCCCTATAATAATCCCTTCGATCGGTTGAGAACAATTTAGCTTGTGCACGCTTGAGAACAATTTTCTGGGGATGGCCTTTGCCTTCCTCTACACAAATCCCTTGCAAAAGTATTGTGACAATATTGGTGGTGTGAGATTCAGTTCCTTTTTAATTTGTGTAATTAAATATTTATGTGATAGTTTATCTATATGGTATTATATTTGAACATGTGTGCTTATTATATATATGTGATTAATGGACCCAGTAATATTTTAACTAGCTTTGTTGGGTCTACCTGTGTGCGCAAAGGCCAGAGAAATTTAATTAGGAGATAATTTAAAATTTTGGTGATTTTTAAAATTTTAAAATTTAAAATTAATTAAAAGTTAAAATATTAATTTTGATATGATTTGACTGCATATACATGAATTAAATACATCTTGGAGGCTTAGGGGCATTTTGGGTATTCTTGGAGCTAGGGGCCTAGGAGTTTAGAGCAAAGCTTCCAAGGGAAGCTTTCTCCCCTTTTTATGGTCGGCCACTCTTGGCCTCTCTCTCACTCACTCTTCTCTTCTCCTCTTTTCTCTCTCTCTCTCTCTCTCGAAACTCCATTGGAAGACCCACATCGAAGCTTTCTCTCTCCACCATTTTGGAGACTCTAAGCTTTGAAACGATTAAAGCCCAAGGAGGAAATATTATTCTTCGTGTCAAGAGTTTCAATTACAAGTAAGCAAAATTCAATTTTGGCGAGTTCAGGTTTTGAAAGTGTTGCGATTTTTGACTCAATGAAATAGGATTATAATTCCTCTGTGAATACGTGTTATGAATATATGATTTTTTTCTTTCTATTTTATGGAAATGTTATGAAATGTGTTGAGATTTGAAACCTAGTTTTGGGTGATAAATGTTCTTTATGAATGAATCGAAATTTGTTGAGAAATTGTAGAATCAAAGTTGAATAAGGGCTTAAATTGGAGTTTGAAATTGATTTTAATCCATATAAATGTTCTTCTATCTCATTTTAGGAAAAATGTGCATAAATTGGGCATTTTGTCTAAAATTATGTGCCTTATGGAAATTGTGATAATTGATGGTGGTTGTTGAGGATTGGACTGATGATCATGCAGTGCATACATGGATTGCAGGTAAAGACCATAGAAAATAGTTAAGGGACCGATATTATTGATGATAAGTTGGATATATTGAGAAGTTTTTAAGGAATTAATGTGGGTTTGACTAACTCCTAAGTAAAAGACCAAAAACTTGCACAAGATTGGGTGCCCATATCCTTCGGGTTAATCCCCGTAAAGTTGGCACAAGTACCAATATCATTCGGTGTGACCGTAAAATTGTGTAATTATGTGACGGTATATTGTTATTCGATTGTATGTTGATTGGGCTATGGGATTATGATTATTAGTAAATTATGAGAAAATCAAACCTTTTGGGTTGAGTTTGATGATATAGAATTGATTATTACATATCGAGTAAAATTCATTTAGGTTGTTTAGAATTCTAGTGAGCCTCAGCTCGCATTGTTTAAATTAATCCTTTCAGGTGTTGATGATAAAAATATGCCATAAGAGCGTTGAAGCATGTTTTGATTTTGATTCGATTATTTTGAAAAGAATTTGCCTCATTTATATTATGTGCAATGGTTGGAAGAAGTATTGGTAATTAGAATTGTTGGATATTGCTCCCATTTGGGTTGTAAGGCTTTAAAGGCATGAATTTTTCATTTTTGGATGAATGGTGATGTAGTATGATCCTTGCAAATTTTGTTATATTCCTTTGTTTTGGAAGTTGTTTCCATGAATTTCAAGCCTTAGAACTTTTCTTTTTCATAAAATGAGTGTGGGACTTTAAACCATGTAAAAAGGATTTTTAAAAAGTGCTCACGAGTGGTGGACCGCTCGATGAACCACTCGAGCGGTCTATCACTAGATAGAAAGGGGAACCTTGGCTTGGTCAGGGGACCGCTCGAGCGATCTTGGGTTCGCTCAAGTTGTCATGACTAGATTTGGTCCGAAAATTATTTTCTTTGCATAAAAGTATTTTTTCATCCGAACCCCGTTTTGATTCATTCTTGTGCGTAAATTGAAGCGATGAGAGTCTTCTTTTTAATGGTTTTACTCTATTTTCTAAATGCATTTTGTTGAAAAAGTTTTGGTCACACCTCAAAACCCGGGTCATGTGAAAAACTCATGGAACAACCATTTTGGGATACCACAATCCGTCAAAATCGCTCGAACTCAAACGGGTCAAAGATTAGAACAAAAACGAGATTTTTCTTGCAAAACAATTAACAATTATGTCATTTTGAGTCAAAAAGGGTTACCCCCAAACTTCTTCAACCAAAACCTTCTTTCGAAACAAAACCCAACTTTTAGTCACAGCGGCTGTACGCTCAAGCGCTTAGAGGTCCGCTCAAGCGGTGAGACGCCCGAGAGATTTTCCAACCAGAAATTAAAAAATTATCTCAAGACTCAAAAACACACCTAAAAACATAATCTCTGAACATGGATTTGAATAAGCCAAATATAGGGACAGAACATCAGTTGGATAACAAAACTTCTCATTTCAACCCAAAAACTAGGATACAAACGTTTTTAAACCATAACAAAACCTTTCAAATCGAAAATTTTCAACCCAACACGAGCTCACATCTCACATGCAAACAACATATGAAACCATAGTTTTAGGGCCTTACATAACATGTTGTGAATCCAAAATACATATATATCTGTCCATGATTCCATAACAAAATAGAAAACTACGAAAAGTTTTCTTTTGTCTCGGGCTCTACTAGATTATCTTTCGTGATCACAGTCACTTGAAAAAAAATTTTAATTCCCACATCGTGAGCGGAGGCTAATAGGAAACAAACTAACATGAAATAAAAGTAGAACATGCTGTTACAAATGTAATAATACTATTTCGACTCTCACGAGTTTCAACAAGAGTTTGTGATAACTGCATGCACTAATGCACACATACATCTTTACGGGCTTTCACCGTAGGACCACAATCTGTTCCTCATTGTGTAAATCTTTACAGGCTTTCATCGCGGGACGAATAATCACCTCTCATTATACATGAATCGATCGAGTTTGCATGCACATGATTATGTACAAACACCAAAACATATATCAATGTCATTCATCTAACCCCGAAGACCATCCAATGTTAAAAACAAAGCTCAATCCCAAGGGTTAGCTCTAAACCTCCAAGATTAGGTTTTCGCAAACGCACACATAAATCCTTTTAGTTTTCAAAACTTCTCTTTTCGAAAACACCATGAATACATACTTCTCCAAAAGTCGTAATAAATCATAAAAGTGCACAACATGCTTCTTAGCCACCCAAGCATGGCTCAAACACGAGATTTGATATTTAATGCATTTTAAAATGGTAGAAAAGCATAAAACTCCACGTAGCACCCTTTTAAAACAAGATAGTCTAGGATCCTATCTCAGCGAGTTAAAACTGAAACTTTAAACGCTAGTGAGAAAATAAAGTCGCCAAAACGCGATTTCGTTCGGATGAACACGAAGCCCATTGAAAAGATATCGAGGATCGACTATCCGAATGCTAAGATCTGACCCGAACCAAGCCTAATGTTAGAGAGAAGGCAGAGGTTTTGTGTAGAGAGAGAGAAAAAACTTACAAGATAAGTTTTGGTGCAAAAATCAAAGCATGGGCTGCCTTTATAGAATCTCGCGCCAGGCCGTCTGCTCGAGCGGATCACCGACCCAACTCTCTGCCATAGGCCTGCTTGAGCGAACAAGCCACTGCTCGAGCGGCCATTACTGGGTGAGAACCCGAACAAAAGAAGCAGAATCGAACCCCGTATGCATAACACGTATATAATCATGCTGTTCAATAATGATTAAAGCAATAACCAACATATTGAATAAACATTACGAAAATAAAACAGAACCGGGTCTCACAACTCTCTCCCCCTTAAAGGAATTTCGTCTCCGAAATTCGTTACAAGGTCATGAAGCAAACAACTATGGATATCTAGCACGAACATCGGCTTCAAGCTCCCATGTCGCTTCCTCAACTCTGTGATAAAGCCATAGAACCTTGACATAAGAATGGTCCTCCTTCTCAACACTTGCTCCTTCGTGTCCACGATCTTTGCGAGTCGTTCCTCATAAGTAACATCTTCATCCACTTGTAACTCAGCCCAATCCAACACATGTGACGGGTCAGGCTCATACTTTCGAAACATGAAAACATGAAACACGTTGTGCATAGATGCCAACTGAGTGGGTAAAGCCAGACGGTATGCCACCTCCCCAATCCTTTTAAGGATCTTGAACAGTCCAATAAAACGCGGTGATAGCTTCCCACTATGGCCAAATCTCATCAAACCCCGGCACGGTGAGACTTTTAGAAGCACGTGATCCCCTACCTCAAACTCTAAAGGCCTTCTCCTTTGATCAGCATAGTTCTTCTGACGACTCTGGGCCATCACTAAATGTTGGCGAATCACGACGATCTTTTCTGTCGTCTCCCGCACCAAGTCGGGTCATAAAACTGCGGTCTCTCACATCTGTCCAACACTTAAGTGACCTACACGGCCGACCAAACAAAGTTTCATAAGGTGCCATCCCAATACTGGATTGATAACTGTTGTTATACGCAAATTCTGCCAACGGTAAGTGATCTTTTCAAGAACCCGAAAAATCAAGCACACAAGCTCTCAACATATCCTCCAAGATCTGTATAGTCTGCTCAGACTGACCATCCATTTGCGGAAGAAAAGCAGTGCTAAACATCAAGCTCGTCCCTAAAACCACCTGAAGACTCTGTAAAAAGCACAATATAAAGCACGGGTCTCGGTTGAAAACAATAGATATAGGTATTCCGTGTAACCAAACAATCTCACTAACATACATTCTACTCAGCTTGTTCACAGAATTCTTCATGCGAATGGAAAAAAATGTGCAGACTTCGTTAACCTATCAACTACAACCACAACCCAAACAGTGTCATGTCCCTTAGGCGATCTAAGAAGTCCGAATACAAAGTCCATCATGATGTTCTCTCACTTCCATTCAGATACTGGTAACGACTGTAACAACCCTGTCGGTCTCTGATGCTCCGCCTTTACCTGCTGACAAGTAAGGCACCGAGAAACAAACTAAATCACATCTCTCTTTATTCCCTTCCACTAGAACTGATGGCGCAGATCATGATGCATCTTGGTGCCTCTCGGGTGCATTGTAAGATGAGAATGGTGAAAATCATGTAATACATCTGCACGGCACGATTCTGGCACAAATACTCTCCCTACCAATCTCAAACTCTGATTCGGGCTTACAACCCATCTTGTGGTGTCTTTTCCACTAGCAATACGATCCCGTAATAGCTGAGCCTCCTGATCTGTCTGTTGAGCCTCCAACACACGAACAACCAACATAGGTCGTGAAATAACTGAAAACAATGTCGCACCCTTCTCTGTCTCCCTGAGACGTAGATCGAACTCACTAACCTCTCTAAGCATGTCCCATTTTTGTAAGGCAATGGAAGTTAACGAACCACGAGATTTTCTGCTGAGAGCGTCGGCCAGAATATTGGCCTTCTTTGGGTGGTACTAAAGGCCAAAATCGTAATCTTCCATAAAGTCCATCCGTCATCGTTGACGTAGATTCAGGTCCTTTTGTGAAAATAAGTATTTTAAACTCTTGTGATTGGAAAAAATCTCAAAATGCTCACCATAAAGATAGTGCCGTCATGCCTTCAAGGCAAAGACCACAGCTGTCAACTCCAAATTATGTGTCGGATAATTCTTTTCATGAGTCTTCAACTGTCGAGATCCGTAGGCCACAACTTTACCTCTCTACATCAAAACACAACCCAAACCATTATGCGACGCATCACAATACACTATGTAACCATAATCTCGTTCTAGAATAACTAACACTGGTGCACTAGTCAACTTCTTCTTCAACTCCTGAAATGCTAACTCATAGGGCTCATTTCAAATGAACTTGACTCCCTTTCGTGCAAGACGCGTCATCGGCACGGTAAGTTTAGAAAAATCTTTCACGAATCGCCGGTAGTAACATGCCAAACCCAAAAAGCTACGAATCTCAAATATATTTTTCGGTCATTTTCAATCCATCATTGCGTTAGTCTTAGAAGAATCCACAGATACTTCATCCATCGATATCACATGCCCAAGAAACCTTACCTCGGGCATCTAAAATTCACACTTCGTAAACTTCGTATACAAACGATGCTCTCTCAAAAGCTGTAGAACAATACGTAAGTGTTCTTCACGCATCTCCCTCGTGGGTGAGTAGATAAGAATGTCATCTACAAAAACAACCACAAAACTGTCCAGATACGGATGAAATATATGGTTCATCAAACCCATGAATGTCGTAGAAGTGTTCGTCAAATCGAATGGTATAACCAAAAACTCATAGTGATCATAACGAGTCCGAAAGCTGGTCTTTGCTATGTCCTCAACCCTAATCCTCAATTGATGATATCTTGACCTCAAATCAATTTTCAAAAAATAACTCGAACCATTTAGTTGATCAAACAAGTTATCAATTCTCGGCATAGAATACTTGTTTTTCACCGTTACTTAATTCAACTTCTAATAGTCAATACACAACCTCAAGGACCCATTCTTTTTTAGCGAAAAGAGCCTGAGCTCCCTACGACGACGTACTCAGACATACAAACCCTTTATCAAGCAACTCCTGAGGCTGCACCTTGAGCTCTTACAACTCAACCGGTGCAAAAGATAAGATGGCATCAAAATAGGAGCGGCTCCCTGAACAATATCGATAGAAAACTCTACCTCACGACTCGGTGGGAACTCAAACAGATCGTCAGGGAAGAAATCTAGATGGTCACAAACCACAGGGAGAAGCTCCACACAAATCCCAACCGCCTCATCCAACACGAGAGCAGAAAAGAGAAAACCCAGGTTTCCTCAATTCTGAATAACACCGGGTATGGACACCAAACCCTCGTCCCAATCGCCCACGAAACGGAAGCAATCGCCTTCAGGCATACAAATCGATACCCTCCGTCGGTCACAATCGAAATAGGCACGATAGGTGGTCAGCCAATCCATCCCTATGATGATATTAAACGTGATGATGTCTAGAATGATGAAATCAAACTCTAAACAACGGCCGGCGACCTCTAACACACAGGATCTATAAACTTGACTCAACACCACATCCCCACCGATTGGGGTCTCTACACACAGCATACTATCAAACGAGTCTATCTCCAACCCCAAAAGCAGATGCAAAAGCAAATAAAATAAAAGAATGCGATGCTTTCGTGTCAATAAGAACACTAGCCCATGATCTATACACTAAGGGAGTACCTATGATCACTGATGTGGTAGCGACAGCATCAGGCACAACAGGTACCTTGGAAGAATTGGGATCAGTAAGGGTGTATACTCTGCCCTATGGTGCCCTAGTCTATTCACCATAGCCCTGAACTGTTGACTGTCACATTGACTGTGCTGAGGCACCCCCGTCTGCAATCCTAGACGTCTGAGCCACAGGCTGCTGATAAATCTATCGTCCCTATGCGGGCATAACAACTGGTGCATCTGTTGTGCTCAATACACTGCCTCCCTAAGGGTAATTCCCTTAATGTGCCCAGGCTGGCCACACCCATAACAAACTGGTGGCTCCCTCCCCTGTGACTGAACAGGCACTAAACTCTGAGACTATTGTTTCTGCGGGCAATCCGATGCACGATGCCCTGGTTGTCTACACTAGAAGCAAATGAGCTCCATCTACTTTGGCCTCCCAGATGAAGCCACTGAAGGTGCAGGTGCTGAGAACTGCTGCCGTGACCCAAATAGATGAGAACTAAGGCCAAAGGACATCTGCCTCTTGTTGGAGCGTCCACCTGACTATGCTTCTACTCCATCATGCGGTGCCCTGACCTCCCTGGATCTATGAGTTTCATTCAAAGTATTCTCAATCACAACTGTCGATTCTACCAACTCTATAAAAACACGCAACCTTAATCCCGCCACCCGCTCTTTAATCACAGGCCTCAAACCCCTTTCAAACTTTCTCGAACGTAGCTCGTCAGTAGCCACTAATTCCGGTGCGAAGTGGGATAAACTGGTAAATTTGGCCTCGTACGGTACGATACTCATTGTCCCTTGAGTGAGAGAATAGAACTCCTCTCTGTATATATATCTCTTGAGGACGCAGGAAAGTATTTTTCTGGAAACACCATCGTAAAAGCTCCCCACGTGCCCTCTACGATATTCCTAGCATATTTTCACCACTCATGGGCATCACCTCTCAATTGGAATACGATAAAAGTAACCCTCAAATCTTCCTCAACTATCTGCAGTGTATCCAAAATTGGCGTCACAAGTTCCAACTATTATGTAGCTATCATGGGATCGGGATCCCTAGCAAAGTTAGAAGGGTCAAGATGTCGAAACTCTAGCATCGCAACAGTCGCCCTTAGCTTGGGTACTCTCTCTCTTTCTCTCTTTCCCTAGCAGCGTCAACTAGCTGACGGATGGAGCCTACCATCTCACACGGTAACTCTGCCCCGTCTAGCGGTCCTTAGGGAGCATTAACATCCCTAGCATCAGGGATTGGCACATCCCTTTTGCCTAAACCACGGCCACAACCTTGACCACGGTCTCGTCCTCTTCGCGCAGACATAACTATATGAAAGCAACATAGAACATAACGATATAAGCTTTCATTCATCATGTTATTACTAACATAAAACACATAATCATGCTAACACATAATCATTCAAGATCATGTAAACACACCTCACATACCGAGGAGAATCGAAAAGTGACGAGTCAATTTGGGTAACCCACTTAGAGTCCTTACTAGAAAATACATCGGCCAAACGCATTTTTAACTTGGCGTCCAAGTTTGTTAATCCAAACGCCAAAAGGCAATACCAATCATTCCTACGGTCCAACCCCCATGCTCACGTATATACGACATTTACGTACTCAACGTGTTATCATACTAATGTTATGAAAACATTTAGATATATGTAATCGAGCACACGCAACCATTCTCACAGGAGATGCAATCTCTTCCCACGGTTCTTAGGTATTCGAACCCAGAGCTCTGATACCAAGTTGTCATGCCCCAAAACCTGGGTCACGTGAAAAGCCCACGGAACAACCATTTTGGGTTACCACGATCCGTCAAAATCACTCGAACTCAAACGAGTTGAAGATCAGAACGAAAACGAGATTTTTCTTGCAAAACAATTAACAAATATGTCATTTTGAGTCAAAAAAGTTTACCTCCAAGCTTCTCCAACCAAAACCTTCTTTTGAAACAAAATCTAACTTTTAGTCACAGTGGCTGTCCGTTCGAGCGCTCAGAGACCCAATCGAGCAGTGAGACCCCCAAGAGATTTTCCAACCAAAAATCAAAAAATCATCTTAAGTCTAAAAAACACACCTGAAAACATAATCTCTGAACAGGGATTTGAATAAGCTAAATATAGGGACAAAACATCAGTTGGATAACGAAAGTTCTCATTTCAACCCAAAAACTAGGATACCAACGTTTTTAAACCATAACAAAACCTTTTAAATCGAGGATTCGCAACCCAACACGAGCTCACATCTCACATGAAAACAACATATGAAACCACAGCCTTAGGGTCTTACATAACATGTTGTGAATCCAAAATACATATATATCTGTCCATGATTCCATAACAAAGAGAAAACTACGAAAAGTCTTCCATTGCCTTGGGCTCTACTAGATCATTTTTCGTGATCACAGTCACCTGAAAAAAAATTTCAAATCTCACATCGTGAGCCGAGACTCAATAGGAAACAGACTAATATGAAATAAAAGCAGAACATGCTGTTACAAATGTAATAATACTATTTCGACTCTCACGAGCCTCAACAAGAGTTTGTGATAACCGCATGCACTACATGCACACATGCATCTTCGTGGGCTTTCACCGTAGGACCACAATCTGTTCCTCATTGTGTAAATCCTTATGGACTTTCACCGGAGGATGAATAATCACCCCTCATTATGCAAATCTTCACGGGCTTTCACCGCGGGACGAATAATCACTTCTCATTATACATGAATCGATCGAGTTTGCACGCACATGATCATGTACAAACACCAAAACATATATCAATATCATTCATCTAACCCCGGAGACCATCCAATATTAAAAACAAAACTCAACCCCAATGGTTAGCTCCAAACCTCCAAGATTAGGTTTTCGCAAACATACACATAAATCCTTCCAGATTTCAAAACTTCTCTTTTTGAAAACACCATGAACACATACTTCTTCCAAAGTCGTAATAAATCATAAAAGCGCACAACATGCTTTTTAGCCACCCAAACACAGCTTAAACACGAGATTCGATATTTAATGCATTTTTAAAAGGTAAAAATGCATAAAACTCCACGTAACACTCTTTTAAGATAAAATAGTCTAGGATCCAACCTCAATGAGTTAAAACTCAAAACTTTGAACACCGACGAGAAAACAAAGTCGCCAAAACACGATTTTGTTCGAATGAACACGAAGCCCACAGCAAGGATATCGTGGATCGACTATTTGAACGCCAAGAGAGAGAAAAAAAACTAACAACACGAAGCCCACGGGCTGTCTTTATAGAATCTCGCGCCAGGCTGTCCGCTCGAGTGAATAAGAATCTCCTCGAGTGGTCCCCCACCGACCCAACTCTCTGCCAGAGGCCCGGTCGAGCGAACAGGCCACCGCTCGAGCGACCATCACTAGATGAAAATCTGAACAAAAGAAGCAAAACCAAACCGCGCATGAATAACTCGTATATAATCATGCTGTTCAATAACGATTAAAGCAATAACCAACATATCGGATAAATATTATGAAAATAAAATAGAACCGGGTCTCACAGTTTTGATTAATATTATGAAAGTGAATCGGTTTTTCTTATAAAATTTGCATATCTTTTGATAAAACGCCCCTTGTAACGTTGTTTTTATCGTGGCTGGACCATTTTTATCAATCCTTTGACCCTTGGGTCTTTATGCATAAGCTTTCCATTCTTTAATTTCGTTGATCACGTTGTTTCGAGTTTTGGCAGTGTGACAGTTAGAAGATAAAATATACGTTTGGTATATAATGAAATAATTGGACTATTACTAATAATTTAAGATTAAGCATTTTGAACCGTATTATTAAGCTTTTTATTCAAATTATTGGGTTAATGGTCCATTTGGGTCATTATAAATGGTATTAGAGCTAATCTTGATACTGTAACAGGTTCTGAAGGGGTGTGCATAGAGGCGTAGAGATTTTGGAGAGAATTATATGTCTCAAAGTTGTATATCTTCTGTACGCTAATAGACTACTTTGTATCCACTAATGCATCATTCAAATCTTATAATTTACACTGGTAAATTCTTGATTTTGTGTTAAATAATTTATTTTTACAAGTGTTTCGTTTTAGCATTAGAGAAATCGAGAAACTGAAAAATTAAGAAGGCCAAGAAATGAGAGAAAAATGCAAAATACATTTTAACTAATTTCGTCACAACTCGCGTTTTGTATGTAATTTAAAGCTCTAATGATTTCAAAGGTTTTTCCATTATGGGCAAATTGTAGAAAGCACACTTCATTCTTAAAAAAAATAAAATAAGACAGGTCATTTGGTACAAATGGTGCGCCTAATGATATTTTTTTACCTTCCTTTGTAACTTTTAAGGCTTGTTTGATAATTATTATAGAGGGGTGAATTGGATTAGAAAGATTCTGGGCCTAGATAGAACATTAAATTGTTGAAGAAACCCATCTAAATTGGTGAAGAAGCCAATGGGAATTGTGAGCACCTTTTTATTCTTACGTTTATTATTAGTATTATTATTAAAAAATACATTAAAAAAACAAATGTATAATTTATTTGAGAAGAGAAAATTTTGTTTCATTTTTTATCAAATACAAGGGTAAAATTGAAAAATAAAAATTTTAATCCAATCCCAAAATCCCACATATATAAATGAAACAAGGTTATGGTTTAGTCTGTTACTTAATTCAATGCAAACTAAATATGTGAAAACTGGTCTAACTTTCTTACTAATTCGACCTCGTTCATAATCCTTATACAATCTTATCTCATTATTAATCTCATTTAACTTATACCAATTGTCAAACGAGGTCTTAGTTTCCCAAGAGAGTGAACGCATGGATGTTGATAGTGTTGGTAAAAGGAGATGTTTGATCAAAACATTTTTTTTTTTGCATTCATTTTGCTTTGGCTTCAAATTAACTTTTTTTTTCTTTAGCTTAAAATATTAACGTTTTGGCTTTGATTAATTTTCTTTGAAACTTTTAAAAATGTTAGAAGCTAAATAATAAGCTCAACCAAACACTCCCTTTGAAACTTTTAAAAAAATGATAAACGAGACCAAAACATGAAAAGTTGGTAGAAATCACCAAATATAATCTAGTTGTTTGAGAAGCTGGGTTACTGCTATGAGCTACTCACATTGGGAAGTGCTGTGAGTTTAAAATAGTTTTATTCGGGATTCAAAAATTTAATCGAAATTATTTATTACGTTGAAATCATCAAGCAAGTAATTTTTGTAAAAAAATTAAGTTAATCAAAAATTATTAGTCATATGATGCGAATACATTTATTAGACAATTTATTCTCAAAATATTTTTTTTCAAAACAAGCATACTTTGATCAAATAGATAATAATTGCCGATTGACCCAATATTTTTTTACAAAAATTACCTACTTTATGAATTCAATAAACGATTCTAATTAAATTTGAGAATTCTGAGTAAAATAACTTTGGACCCTACTGTTAGCTACTCGCAACAAGGTCCCCTCTCCCCTTGTTAGAGAGCCATAATCATCATTTAATACTCAAAATTTACAACCATAATCATCATTTAATACCCAACATTTACAGTCATAATCTTCATTTAATACCCAAAATTTACAGCCTTAATCTTCATTTAATCCTTAAAATTTACCGCCTTAATTTTCATTCGACACCCAAAATTTACTTTATTAACCCTCTCTAGCGACAGTTCTCACCCTATAAATCTTACTTCTTTTAGCACACAAATGCAAGAAACAAACTAGGCCTCAACTTGATGATCACCCCCATAACCACATTCATGACAACCCTAAGGTTACACACTTTGAGCCACTTCTTCCTTCCCTTGCTCCTCCCGGCATTTCTCGTGGCAAGTAGAGTCCTAGACAAGCCGACTCTGGGAGGAAACCTCTACGTCACCGACCAATACGAGATCATCGTGGTTAGTGTCATCCCAAACGAGCCGAATCCCTTGAGGGTTCGATGCCAATCCAAAGACAACGATCTCGGGACTCACGTCCTCAAGACCGGAGAGAACATTCATTGGAGTTTTAGGATCAACATCTTCTACACTACCCGCTACTTCTGCCATTTTTGGTGGGGTTCTAAGCAGAAGAGCTTTGATGTGTTCTACTATGACACAACGGCTCGTTATTGTAAAAAACCAGGGGGGCATTATACTTGTTTGTGGATAGTGAGACCAGAGGGATTCTATCTTAGCAATGGTAATGCAACTTGGGTAAAAGCTTGTGACTGGAATTGATCTATTAGTTGAGTGCTAAGAGCCAATATTCACCCTTGCTTGATAAGCACAATAATAAAATGTTTTCAAAGAGTTACTACATTTCTTTTAGTATATGTTTGGGATAGCTTTTAACCTTAATTTTTAAGAGATTTAATTTTTTTTTTAAAAATAGGTATAAAAAAAAGTAAGAGTGTTTAAAATAATTTTTGTAGTAGTTTTTTTTTTGCTTTTTATTGAAATATCTAAAATACTATTACATTTGGTTTTTAAGTTGT
>JAULJZ010206770.1:0-19055 GCA_032270985.1 Heliamphora pulchella
GGTCTCATCCGCACTCTGAGTGGTATGTCAATCATGGATGCTAGGGTGGCCAGTGCATCGGCGAACTTGTTCTGCAGTCTTGGCACATGGGTAAATATTACTGATTCAAAGCACGGTATCAGCTTCTTCAGCTTTTGATGGTAGAGAATTAAGGTTAAATCCATGACCTTCCATTCTCCTCTTGCTTGCGAAACTACCAGTGCTGAGTCTTCAATGACTTCCAGTTTCCTTACCCCTAGTTCTAAGGCTACCTCCAATCCCGCTAAACATACTTCATACTCAGCCTGATTGTTGGTGACTTCAAAATTGAGTTTTAGGGACAGCGGAACATGTGATTCATCAGGAGTGACAAGAAGGACTCCTATTCCATAGCCATATTGATTGGATGCGCCATCAAGATATAGAGTCCATTTGTCATCCCCAACTTTCATTAGCTATTTGTCGAGAAACTGAAATTATGTGTTTTTGCCTCCTTCAACTTGTTGGTCGGTCAGAAATTCTGCCACTGCTCTGCCCTTGACTGACTTCTGAGTGACATATTGAGGATCAAATTCTGATAATAACAACAACCATCGGGCTAGCCTTCCTGTTAGCGCCGGCTTTTCGAACATATACTTTAACAGGTCCATCCGAGAGATGATGTTCACTGTGAAAGATAACATGTAGTGCCTTAGTTTTCGGGAAGCCCAAACCAAGGCCCAGCATGTCTTTTCTAGCAGCGTGTATCGTATTTTCGACCCAGTCGTCTTCTTGCTTAAGTAGTAGACGGCCTTTTCGATTTCGGTTTCTCCTTCTTATGCAAGCATGCATCCCATAGCTGAATCAGTCACTGACAAATAGAGGATCAGTGGCCTATCAGGTTCGGGAGGAGCTAGAACGGGTTGATTTTGTAGGTACTACTGTACGGCATCGAAGGCGTCTTAACATTTCTGATCCCATTCAAATTCAACTTCCTTCTTCAACAGACGGAAGAGCGGTTCACAGGTAGTTGTCAGCTTTGTAATGAATCGGCTGATAAACTGTATCTTACCCAGAAAACACCTGACTTCTCGCTCGGTCCTCGGAGGAGGCATTTCCAAAATTGCTTTAATCTTTGAAGGATCGACTTCAATGCCCCGTTGAGTGATCATAAATCCAAGCATCTTTCCAGTAGTGACTCCGAAGGCACATTTCTATGGGTTGAGTCGCATCTTGTACTTTTGAATTCTTTCAAAGCACTTTTGCAGCGCTGTGATGTGGCCATCCCGATCCTTAGATTTGACTATCATATCATCCACATACACCCCGACCTCCTTATGTATCATGTCATGTAGTAGAGTAGTGGCAGCCCTTTGATAGGTTGCCCCTGCATTCTTTTGACCGAATGGCATCACACGATAACAGTAGGTCCCCTAGGGTGTGGTGAACGTCGTCTTTTTTCTGTCCTCATGATCCATTAAAATCTGGTTGTATCCGGAGAAGCCATCTATGAATGACAGAAAGGCATGCCCTGCTGTGCTGTCTACTAAGACGTCGATGTGCAGTAGTGGAAAGTCATCTTTTGGGCTAGCCTTGTTGAGATCCCAAAAATTCACGCAGACTCAGATACGACCGTCTTTCTTCAAAACCGGTACGATGTTAGCTATCCATTTCAGATATTCGATTTCCATTAAGAATCCAGCGTTGATTTTCTTGGCGACTTCTTCTTTGATCTTCAGAGCCCACTCTAGTCGAATTCGCCTTAACTTTTGTTTAACCGGTTTAGCATCAGGGAATAAGGGGATATGGTGCTGGACAATGTCAGGATCAATTCTGGGTATATTTTCGTTAGACCATGCAAATACATCTTTAAATTTTTTTAATAAAGTTATTAGTTGTTTTTATTCAACTGAGGATAAAGAAGAACTGATTTGAACATTTTACGGGTTGATTTTATTACCCAGATTTATTGACAAAATTTCTTCAATTATTGGTTGGGCGCACATTTCTTCTTCTCTTTTTATTAAAAATTTTATTTCTTCGAAGATATCCCCGTTGAATTTAAAATCGTTAGAAAGTGTATGAAATAAATCAAACAAAGCAGAGTAACCAAAAATCTTGTTCACTTCATTAAAAACAAAGGGGATTACAAACTTTATGGAAAAAGTATGGGGAGGAGCACCAACAGATGTGTTCTCGACTACAGACTTCGACTCAAATTCGGACTCAGGATAGATGACCTGCTCGTTACAAGACTCGATGGTCCAATTCTTCACCTCTTTTATAGCCGCATCGACAATGAGCTTAGTACAGTTTGCAGGTGCGCTGAAACCCATCATGAAGCAATCCGATTCGGTTATACGCAACTGAGTCATATTCTCATTGAACAGCATTCCCAGGTCAGCTTCATCAAGCTTGTCAACCCAGTCCTCTTCCTAAATCTTCTTTTCCTCCTTCTCTCCTTCCATTGTTTCTTCCTCCTTCGTGTCAGATAGCTGGTGACTGAAAAAGATCTCCAATCCCGGTAACTTTTGGTTGGTTTCTTCGTCGATCCACGGCTCCAGAAAGCCATAATATAGAAAATCTTCCCCTACCTTGACGAAGTATCCATTGAGCGTCCCAGAATAATTGGCCTTTCGTCCCCTTCTAGGCCCTTCCAGATCATCTTCTGTTGGCTCATACCCAAGACCAAAATGGTGCGAAGTTGGCAATATCTGAATGGGTTTTGGGATTCCCTGTAGTTTACGTCCCAATCCCATGCCCGGGAAGAATGACATTTTCCTCATCATCATTAAAGCTCGTGGGTTGATATACCTTTCTTCTTCATTCATCAGCGTCTTAACAGCCTGTATTTCATCGAACTGAAAACCACTAAGCAACACATCATCTTCACTATACTGAACTTCTAGTAGAGTTGTGCCCTCTCCTCCTTTCGGAGGGTGAATACTGTTCTCTCCATGAATGGTCAAGACTACCCCATTCTTTATCAATTTTAGCTTTTGGTGAAGGGTAGACGGTACCGCCTGGACACTTGGGTCATGTAGCCACGGCCTTCCCAGCAGCAGGTTGAAGAAGGCCGGCACATCTAACACATGAAACTCAACCGACGTCTCTAGAGGTCCTATTGAAACAGAGAACGACTCCAGTCCTAGTACGTCTCTTCTTGTATTGTAATAGGCTCGTACCCCTCGATTGCAGGGAGTGAACTGATCTGGCCTCATCCCTAAACACACGGCCATTCTCAATGAGCAAACGTTCAAGGCAAACTTGTTATCGATGAGGGTAACCGGGACCCATTTTTCTAGGCACTTGACGGTGATATGAAGCGGCTTATTGTAACTTTTTTCCTCAGCGGGCAAATCCTTATCAGAGAAAGAAATGACTTTTAATTCTACCATCGGCAAAATCAGTCCAACCAGTTGCTCCGGGGTGGCCTCTATCGAAATGCTGGCTTTATTCAAAACTTTCCGCACAGCTTGCCTGTATTTGTGCGAGGCCATCAGCAGCCCCCAAATGCAGATGTTGGCTTGCGTCTTTTTTAACTGTCTCAATACAGCATCATTTTCCTCCTCTTTCTCTGTTTCTTTCCCTTTTCCACTTGGCTGTCCCTTCTCTAGCTGAGCTTGTTTAAAGTGTTGTCCACTTCTAGTTAGGTGTTCCACGCCATCTTCGGGATTCCATAACCCTGGCATCACATTATCAGTCTGTCTTACTTTGTGCAGAGGGCTTTCAAACGCCCACAAGTCATTTAAGTCACTAATGGCTGCCTTTTCCCTTCTTTCACGTCATCTTCAATAGCCCATGTATTATCGATTTCCTCCTAGATGTCCTCTTCAATAGAATCCACTTGCTGTTCCCGAGCGGCCCAGAAATTAATCCACTCGGCCCCATCAGATTTTAACACAATCCGTACCAGCCAATAGGACTACATTTCATTGACGTACACTTCTTCCTCAAAAATTTGAGGAAGGGTGATTCCATCAAGCACATGGCTAGTCATCTTCTTCGTTGCGCTCCTTCTCTTATTGGTAGACTTGGATTAGTGGTCGATACCATTCCCAGGTATCATCATTCTATTCTTCTATCCTGTCTCGACTGCCCCTAACCATCATGAACGAGCATGCTGTCCGATTCTCAGTTATTGAAACAAGAGGGCGTGGTAGGTGCGCCGAACAGATGTGCTGACACGGATCCTCTAATTCCCCCAAAGACATGTAATTTACCCCAGCCTACCTGGCATGATTCGACAGTGAGTTGGTAGTGACATTCGGTTTTGGGGTGACAGATGGTGGTGGGATCACCTTGTCGTCAATGAGGTTTTGGATCTCGTGCTGAAGTCTCAAACACTTGTCGGTAAGGTGCCCGTGGCCTTGGTGGAAGGCGCAGTATTGAGAAGCGTTAAACCTTGGTGGTAAGGGATCAGGAACAAGTATGGGGTCCAACGGCTTGATGAGCCTCTTCTCGACGAGCCGATTTAAAGCGGTGGACAAAGAGATATTGAGGGGGGGAAAGACCATTCTCGGCTTTTGTTGCTGTTGGCCATTGTTTGACTGCTAAAGGTTATTTGTTGGATGGGTGAAAGGATTCAAAAGGTTCACCCCGCCCGAGCGAGTAGCAGATTGATTTTGGTTGGTTGTAGGGAATGTCCTTCTTGGTGGTTTTTGGTTTGGATCGATTTTTTCAATATCCCCAGACTGGATAGCATCCTCTATCTGAATCCCGGCATCAAGCAATTGTTCGAATATGGAGAGTGGCTGCGTGATCAAGTAACGCTTTAACGGAGACTGCAGGTTCTTTACCACTATCTTTACTTGCTCCTTTTTAGAAGGTCGATTTGTCATCTTAGCGGCCTTACCCCTCCCTCGGGTCAGAAAGTCGACAAAAGATTTTCTGTTCTCCTGTCGGGTTGTTTTGAGCTCTCGGGTAGTTACATCCAGTTGGACGTTGTAACTATACTGGCTGATAAAAATCGTTGCGATGTCTTTCCAAGTTCTAGTTTTGGCTACATCAAGAGAGACAAACCATTTCTAGGCTACCCCAAAAAGATATCGGTGAAAAAGCTGAGCCTTCAACTGGTTATCAATTCCCATTGGTGATAGGGTACCAACGTACATTCGGAGATGAATTCTGAGATCTCCGATTTCGTTAAATTTTTTCATGTCCGGCATTTTGAACTTTTTCGGCAATTTTGCATCTGGGAACAGGCAGAATCCCCCTACATCGAGCATGTATTCCTCAACTCCCTTAGCTTTTCTGAGGACCTTTTCCATCCTGTCGATCTTCTCAATCAGTGCAGATTCTTTAGACTGCGCAGTGTTTTCCTCCTCAACTATCACCTGACGAGGGTTTTGTGGTGGTGGTGGGACAACTTGCTGTCCATCGAGGACTTGGTTGTCATCTCAAAAGTTCTCTCCATTCTCGTTCGTCTCATCTGGTTGTCCATTCGCAACAGGGATACAGGCCTGAATTGCCCGAATTTGTGCCTGACATTGCACTTGAGCCTGAGTCTATTGCACTACAGCTCTCTGTATATCAGTCATCGCCCTCAGTATGGATGCTAGATTCATCTCATTTTTTGCCATTTTAGCTAACTCAGTTGGCTGTTCAGATACCCTACAAAGTCTTTCTATCACTGATCTTTCCCAGACACGTATTGATTGTACTTTTCTCGACCCAATGGTAATCCCACAGAGAAACCTGGATCTCAAAAGCAAAATGACCTGTATTAGACACTTCTCGGGCAAATATTCTGTCAACAGATAGCAGATATCTCAAATTTCTAAAACAACAGATCACGAGCAGATAACCACGAAAGCTATAACAATGCCCCTGTCGGGCTCACATTGGCAGCATAACAACAGGATGACTCAAAAACCACTATGATGGCTGAAAAGGGGATCAACTAAAAATTAGGGGAAAGGTTTACCTAAAGATGGACAGCACTCTGGCAAGAAAATAATGCTATGCTCATCGGACTGGTTCGACCTAAAAAAAAAAAAACGGGCAGCATGACGGTAGAAAAATAATTCTCGCGGGTATTACAAGGGTTTGAAAGAAACGAGCTTATGTCGAGGAATTGGAGGAAACGAGCCTATGTCAAGGGGGAGAGAACTAATGACCAGGGAAGATCTCAGATGAGAGAGAAACCACCCTAGAAGCTAAGACAAAACACAATCATGATGACGGTAAGAAAAATCGAAAGTGGTGAAAAATAAAACTCGGGTAAGAATCCGAAGGAAAAGCTAACCTAAGCAAAGGATAACAGAAAACCCAGATCGAATCTGGAGAAAGGACAAGCCTAAACTAAGCAAGCCTAACAATAGCAATCAAAACATATAATAAAGAAAACACATAATCCTACTAGGGTCAGCATCACCTAATGGGGAGTTCTAAGTTCACTATATGCAAAAGGTCAATTTTGGTCAATTGAAAAGGGTACCATCTAAATAGAGCCGGGTATATACTTCCTATGCAGAACATGGTCAAACAATATGCCCGAACTCTTTTACCGTACCTATGATAGCGTACAGACAGTAGGATTTTCCCTCTTCCCAACAATCCCTGAAACGGATTAACGTTCAGGGCATCGGGTCAACCAAGCAAGGGAGTTTGACGAATAATGTACATGCATGCAAAAATGCAGATGAGAGATACATATTAAGAACCAATGATGTTTTCAAGTCTAGCCTTCTTATTTGATTTTATAAACCAGTCCCCAATAGAGGCGTTGGGATTTAGGGGTCATTTTGAAAAATGTTCAAAAATAAGAAATTCAAAAAATATTTGGAAAAATATTTTAACACCTTGAAAATTAAATTTTAAAAATTCCTTTTTATTGAAAATAGAGTCGCCACTTAATTTTTGAGAAAAATTAAGAAAAACAAAATTAGCTACTGATCTTTAAAATGTTAACAAGAGAAAAAAGGGTCGAGGGCTAAGATACGAATCGGGGAAGGTGTTAGGCACCCGTTCGCCCAATCGTAAGGTTGGCCTCTATTAATCATCATTGGTTCTTTAATATAATTTCTCAAATGCGTGCAAATAAAAAAATGGAGGTAAAGAGAGAATATCCAAAATCAACTATGAAAAATACATAATATATGTACATTGCACTCCAAATCAAAACAAATAAAATGATAAAATCCTAAGTCTTATGTCATGTAATTTCTAACTAAAGGATACATGGTACACATACCCACATGCAATATTGTTTAAACAACCTAAACTAGCATTATTTGGTTAAAAGAATAAAAAATTATGCTAAAATTGTTAAAATTACCTAAACATAAATTGCAAACAAAAATAAGCTAATCTATTCTGGGCATAATTTTGAAGAAAATAATCAAAACATATATGTTATCAAAGAAAATTAGGTAGAAATGAGAAATGCATAAAAAAAAATTCTACATTAAAAGAAAGCCCACTAACAAAGAAAAAAAAAAGAAGGGTTTTGTTACAAAATAGAATTTAAGATTTCAAAAGAAAAGAAAAGGGTTTGATAAAAGAAAGAAATATAAAAAGATTAGAAAATACTATTAATAAGAAAATCTAACTATTCACATTTTATATTTTAAAAGGGAATAAAGAAAAAGAAATGAAATGAATGAAAGAGTTTTAATCTTATTAAAAGGGGAAAATAGCTTGAAAGTCTTTTTGTGATTTTTGGGTCTCAAAATAAAAGATAAAAATAAAGTAGGTGCTATGAAAAGAAAATATAATCATAGAAAAAGAAAAAAAAATAGAGTTTTGTAAGAAAAAAAAATACTAAAGAAATGCTAAATAAAATTTTATAGATTATTAACCTAATATTGTAAGAAAAGGAAGGAAAAAGAAATAAATGGTACATTAAAAAAAATTACAATAAGTTAAAAGAAAAAAAAATGAAACATTAATTTTAAAGAAAAGAAAAGAAAATGAAATGGAATGCTATTAAAAGAAAAGAGACTTAACTAAAAGAAAAGAAAAAAAATTGAAAGTTAGAATATTAAATTAACATAAAAAGAAATAAAAGAAAAGAAATTGAGTATTTAAATTATATGGGTGTAATATTGATTATTACAACCATTTTTATATAAGTGCTTACAATATAACGATTAACAACATTGTAAATTGCAATCGCGAGAAATATTAGCACTATTTAATAATTTTAGTTAAACTTTAATATAAATAAGAAAATAAATAAACAAGTAAGCTAAAACTTGAATTTAAACATAAATATTGCAACTAATAAGTAATGCAAGAATGTAGTTGAAAGAAATAAATGAATGATAACCCAATCGCTCCAAAAGAGAGAAGATGGAGCTAGAAGGATCGATGATCAAAGCGGAATACCTGGATTCTTACGGAATTCTCAAATTGGGAAAATGTGCTCCAGTGCTCCAATCCTCGGGTAGTGATCCCAACTAGGGTTGTAGGACTTCGGAGACTCGGCTTACGGCATTTCGGTAGGGTTTCGACGTCGATGCTTGTAATTTCTCGACGTTTCGACAGAATTTCTCTCACTGAACCTCTCTCTAATTTTCTGTCCTTAAAAACGTACCAGAAGTACGATATTTACAGAGCTCTTCAACCAATGAGATGTTAACACGTTTTTAGACACGTCAGGCCATTTGGAGTTGGAGGCCGCCACAACGTGAGTCGGCGGTCGCCATATTTGGGAATTTCTTGGACAACAAGTTATTGGTTTTGAAGGTTTTTGATGGTTAAGGTTCAAATTCAGAGCTTGGATCATTTACCGAGAATCAAACTGAAGCACTTGTTCCACCTGTTTTCATTATCGGATCCACCTAAGATTGGGTGGGGTCAAATTGGGGTGTCTACACTTACCCTCTAAGCAAGATTCACAAACAAAAAGTACATCTACTTCTAATGAATTCAAAGGTCCATCTGCTACCAGTCTGTTTATCATTTTTAGATTAATATGACCCAAACGTAAGTGCCAAAGAAAAGTTTGGTTCATTAAAGAAGAAAACTTTCTCTTATATGGTAAATTATATGTGTTATTTATTTCAGTTAGTTGCAGTGTAGGAGAGATTAGAGTAATAATGTAAAGATCATCCACAAATGTACCAGAACAGATAACCCGTTTATTATCCTTAATAACTATGGAGTTATTAAAATAAATCAAATATTCGTCTTTAATCAACTTAGAAACAGAAACTAAGTTTCTTCTAATGGAGGGTACTAAAAACAATCTCTCAATATTAAAACTTTATCTCCACTAAAACTGAGAGTGACTTCTTCCACTAAAACTGTTGTTACCTTCGTATTATTGTCCATATGCAGATATGTTTTCCCATCATTGAGTTATCGGGTTTCCTAAAACCCTGCAATGAATTGCAACATGATTAGTGACTCCCGTATCTACACACCAGGTGCTGGTAGATAACACGTCTAAATATGTTTTCATAACCAGTGAACAGAAATTACCCTATTTGTTCTGTCTTCTGAGAAATACTGGACATAACTTTTTCCAGTGTCGTGCCTGGTTGTAGTGAAAACATCTATTTTTCAGCTTTTCTACACTAGTTCGTGGCCCACTAACAACACTAGAAATCATGTATTCCTGTTTCTGAACCTTTTTCTTCTTCATACCTTTCGGCCTAGAGAAAGAATCTTTTTCTGAAACAAACACATTTCCTAGTATTGAAGGAATACCATTAGTAGTTAAAACTATATCCAAGTTACTTTTCTAGTCAACAAAATTTGGTCCCGTTAGTTTGTTTTCTTTAAGAATAGAAGCGAGTGGATTGAATGTCATTTTAATCCCAAGAATTACATAATTAAATAAAACTGTTAATTATGATAAGCAAAATTTTAAATTTATTTTAATTTGATTCCTTCTACTATTTTAAAATTAATTCGCCAGCAGCATAATAATCTGATAATAGCATACCTCGTTGGGAGGACGTCTACTATTATTCATAAGACCAAATAGGTCAATTCCTTTTAATTTTACTATCTAGACAACTGGTCCTACCAAGTAAAACTAAATAGCTGACATAGTTTCGGTCCAGTATATAATAGCAGTGACTCAATTGGAGATGATACTATGATATACAGTTAAGTGTTAACCATCACTTAATCCCAAATTAATCGCTTTGCAATGAACCCTTTAGTTGAAAAAGTAATTCACACTAACAATTATCTAGAATTATCTCTAAAGGAGGTTTGTACTAGCATACCGTAATTAATCTGTCCGTTGGGGATGAAGGCCTTACTGCCGACACGTAGAATTTAATTGTATCTCTTACAAACTGGTGATGGAGACCATAGAATTTATCTATAAATAAATTTTCTCATCCACTTAGATTTTTAATATATTTTTGGGGGTTATAAAAATTCTTTTAATTAAAATAAATTTATTAATTTCAAAAAATCACACGATCTGAAAGAATCAAATATCTTTCTGTATACACGATTTCAAAAATTTTGGTCTGTCAAACTATCATTTCGTGTTTAAATGTGTCAAAAATAAAATTTAATAAATGAAAAAAATTTTATTCAGCTTTTTAGATAGGATACTGATTAAAGGCATTTATTTATTTTATTTTTCATCTTGTATTTTTCAAAAAATAATAATTTAATTCAATTAAATATTTTTTCATTTAATTAATTCAAAATTCGAAATTAATTCTCATGTTTTTTCAAGATATCCGATTTTGTAAAAAAACTATCTTAAACGTG
This sequence comes from Heliamphora pulchella, assembly GCA_032270985.1. Lineage (NCBI taxonomy): Eukaryota > Viridiplantae > Streptophyta > Magnoliopsida > Ericales > Sarraceniaceae > Heliamphora > Heliamphora pulchella. Next base: position 10,645 of record JAULJZ010206770.1, read on the forward strand.
ATATTTTGTAAAAAAATAAAATATCTAAAGTTTTTTTATTTAATTAAAAATAATTAATTTAAAAAATTTATTTTATTTTTTATTACAAAATATTTTATATAAAATCAAATTTCTGAATTAATTAAATTAACAAGATAAATAAAATAGATAGACAACCATTCATGCAGTTCATATATATATAAATACAATGCATATATTTCGATTTTATGATCCAAGTGAAATGCTAATGCATTTCAGTCTCCCAAAAAGAATAAGCTGTATCAATCTCTGTTCATCTCTGATTCAATGTCCTAGTTGAATCAGGCTTCCCTGATACTATCTGATATATACTAATATATCATATCAATCTCATATACATCAGAATATCAAAACAAAACAGTTCTGGGAGAGAGAAAAACAGCCGCCCACCACCAGCCACCAAGAGCGCCACCTTACCGCCGCCTTCAGGTGGCTTTTGCCGCTTCATCCGAACTTCGTTTTTTACGAACTTTATACCATTAGAAAACTCTCGAAATATAAAATTTTTTTTGTCAAAATATACTTAAAATAGCATGAAAAACGACTGAAAAAGCTGTCCGAATCACAAAAAAATGCTGCTGGCCGCAACAGCACTGCGCCTGCAACTTTTCGAGGTTTTTTCGACCTATTTCTGAACTTCATTTTTGACATACTTTATATCGAAAGAAAGCTCTCAAAAAGTACTATTTTTTGTCAAAAAATCTGCTTGAAAATAGCCTGAAAATGGCTGGAAAAACAGCCTGAAGCTGCTACTACTGCCTCTTGTGCGCCGCTACCCATTCCACCGCCCGTTTAGGCTTTTTTGGTGGTTCTTCGGTGCCCGTTTTTTCTAAAAAAATAGTTCAAATATCCAACCATATGAAACTTCGAAGAACGTCTCAAAAATAGTCCAAAAAAGTTCCAAAAAATAGCTCCGAACCTACTGCTTAACGCCGCTACCGCAGGAGAAAAACTACCACCGTTTTTGCCTTTTTTAATGCACTGTTTGACCCAATTTTTTTTTGTTTTTGGACAATTTTTAAGGTATATTTTATTTTTATTTTATGCCTAAAAAAGTTCTCAAAAAATAGTTCCAAAAATGGCCCCAAAAATATCGAAACCGCCGCCGGTAAATCTGCCGGAACCGGGCTGTTTTGGTGATTTTTCCTCGCTATTTTTTACTTGTTTTTTATACTATTTTTTATACATAAATACCGCAAAAAACTCACTGAAAAAAAATCATTTAAAATTACTAAAAACTTGCCGCCAACTGTGGCCCATTAAAATCCCGAACTACTGTAGGTGCCGCCTTCGTTCTTTGTGTTCTTGGATATATTTAATCTGTTCTTAAATAATCTAAACAGATATTTTAAAAATAAAAATTAGCTTTTACATCAATCTTATGTCTCGAAAGCTTACATTCGATCTATCACGGTCAACCTCCGTGATTAAAAAAAATTATCATTCAAAATTATTCAATCAAACATGAAATAAATGACGATCGTAAAACCAGAATTAGAATGCCTGTAAGACAATAGTTAGCAATAGTTCTAAAACTACACAGCCCCGATAACTGAAAATAAAAAATAAAATAGCTCTGATACCAATTATTGGAGGTAAAACTGCCAAGATTATTGTTTTGGCAAACGATTGACGGAAAAAAATTAACTAGACGGGAAAACGCCGAAATGATATCCAGATAAAACTTTTGATGACGAACGATCAAAATAAAATTTGTGCATCCGAAGTTAATTTAGAAGAATATCTTTTTGCCAGTCAAATCTTCAATTACGATTTGAATCCGAGTTGAAGCTTCTGTTAGATTTTCTATTGTATTTTTTTATGCGATTCTTGAATATAGGGTGGGTTAGAATCTATTAAGAATGTGTACTGGCAGAACCTGGACATCTTTAGTCTTAGAAGACAAGTTATGAAACTGGTTCAGTCTACCCGTATATTTATAAGGTTACAGCAGAGACTTGGGGAGTAATTATGAGTAAAACTTCCAGTCGAACACGCACACACACGTATCAGCGGTTTTCACAATTAAGCAAACCTCATAGCGGTATCTGTAATTATAAAAAACTAGCAGCGATTTCTACAATTTTCATAAAATACTAGATTACAGTTCATACCACTAAAGAATTATAATTGCACTATAACCCATAATTTCAAGAGCATCTTGCATTGAACTTCTATTATTAAATGCTTACCATTTTCCACACGTTAAGATTCATGATACCCACCAATTAAATTTAATTACTAATAATTTAATTCAATTGACATTTTTAAATTCCTTAAACACATCTGCTTAACTTATTTGATAGCCAGATAATCAAATCTACCTATAAGGTTTAGCATGGTCAAAACTTATAAGTTTTCTTAAGGGGGTATCGTCAATCCAGATCTTTCGGGACGTGATTTTTGTTAATAATTATTATTCGTCATATAAATAATACCACTATTCAACTCACCGATAATATAGACCCATATAAGATCGCACCCTCTAATGAATCAAAATAACGAATATTAAATATACTCAAATCAATAATTATTTTAAAATTAAAAAGATATGCGCTATTTATAATAATCTTGAGGTGTGAATTAATTTATATAATTAGTATAAAATTAATTACCCCAAATGTCTCGTTCAATATACACAAGTGTATTGGTGTCGAGAGTCGGACCAGTAGACGACGCTATTATCTGTTCCCCTTAACTAAGACATACCTACTAAAACTCTGTGCCACAGTCGTATCGATGGTATGTCTATATTCATCTAAACTGTGAACATAAAACTTATATTCTGCAATAACCTAAAATCTGATTTTCTATGTGCAAGTCGTACTCTACAGACCAGATTAAATACTATAAGAATATCAGACATTTATGTATAATATTAAAGAAATGACACACATACATTCCTCATAAAGATTCTCATAAAATAAAAAATTAATTTTATTAAAATAAAATTACATACTAAAAATATGATTTTCAGTATACGAACCTTAACATGTCGCACAATGTTTTAGTAGATTTGTCTTAATTACGGAGAACGGTAATTATTTTTACAATTATTTTAATTCATTGTACTAATTCATTTTGTATGTATTGAACATAATTAAGTTTGGGTAATAGATTTTGTTTTGACTATATAAATTAATTTACACATCATGGTTATTATGAGTGCTTATACTCTTAATTTCGAAATAATTATTATTTGCGTATATTTAATATTCGTTATTTTGATTTATTAGATGGTGGGATCTTGTATGGGTCTATAATCCCAGTGAGTTGGATAGCAATATTAAGTATATAGTGAATATTAATTATTGACAGAATCTACGTTCTAAAAAATCGGGATTGATGATACCCCATGAAGGAAGTTTATAAGTTTTGACTGAGTCAAACCCGGTATGTGAATTTTATAATACGGCAGTTAGATAAGTTAAGTGGAAGGATTTCAGAAATTTTCAAAGAAGCCGATAAAATATAATTGCTAGTAATTTAATTTAATCAGTGGGTATCTGTAATCTTAACCTGAAAATAATAAATAAGTATTTAATAACATGAGCTCGAATACTACGGTTTTGAGAATAAGGCTGTGAGTGCAATTATAATTTTTTAGTAGAATGAATTATAATTTATGTTTTTATAAAATTACTTTTGTGTTGAGGTAGAATTTTATAATTACATTAGATGCTCATATCTTATTTGCTCCACAGGTCCCTACTGTAACTTATTTATATACTGTTATAAAACCTAACGACATAATTCATATTATTCAGTCAGTGATTGAGTGGTTAGGATTTTCACATTCTCTAAAAGTCCTAAGCTTAATCAAGAAGGTTTTGAAGAACACGATAGATTAAAATTCACACTTTGTTCGTATTTAGCATTCGAAAATACAGTCAAATGCTTGTGTCAGAGATTTGACTAAAAGTCAAAAATTGCAGTGAATCGTTGACTAAAAATTATTGCAGCAACCGAAATTATCCAACCAGATTTTGAAAGGTATAATCATAAAATTAACTTTGGGAGTATTATCGAATTTTATTTTGATTGTTTGATATCAAAAGTTTTAATCTAGAACCTGTTTCGGAGTTTGTTCGTATGGATATTTTTTAACTAAAATCATAGATATAATCTTTGGATCGTGACTATTTTTTTCAACAATTGGTATCAGAACCGTCTTTGATTATGTATAATTTTAACATGAATTCGAGTAGATTTAGATTGTGCTAACTTGATTTTGAGGCAATCTAATCTCGACTTTTAATTATTATTATTTATTTCACATGTTTGATTGCATGATTTAAATGATGATTATTAAATTAATTTTTTTTAACCACGAGGGTTAATCGTGATAGATTAATTGTTAGGATCAATGTAAAAATTAATTATTTTCCAATTTTAGTTATTGTATTTTTTTTATTTCTATGTAATCGAATAAAAGAAAGAAGAACGAAAAAAAGTTGAAGAAAGTCAAGATAAGAAAAGCAACCAAAACTGCGGTAAAGCAAAAGTTTGGATACAACGCGGTGTGGCTGTAGTGGTGCATGACCAAGCGACGGTGAAAACAGTATTTTAGTTGGACTGTGATTTGCAGTAGCTGATTATTGCAAGGTTTCTAGTTAGTTGCAAAATTTTGACAGAATCAGAATATTAAAATTCTAATTCTAACAGAATTGCAAGTTTTATGGATGAAGAAAAACTCTTTGACTAAATAGTTTTAGATATACTATTAAAGTCGGGATTTAATACATTTATTTATTTATTTATTTAAATGCGTGTATACTTTTGTTTTGATTTATTTATTCTATTCTGTTTTAATTAATTCTGGTTAATTCAATTTTTTTATAACAGAAAAATAAAATAAAATTTTCTTTAATAAATTTAATTTTTTTAAAAACTAAAATTTTAAAATTTTATTTTGTTACATTAAAATACGTTTAAAGATGATTTTTTTATAAAAAAAATAGATATCTTAAAAAAACGTGACAATTAATTTCAAAATTTTTTAATTAATTAAAAAGAGTTCAAATTTTAATAAATTAATTTTTTTGAAATATGTGTAACGACAAATAAAATTAAATTCTTAATTTTTTATTTAAAATTAATTTTTAAATAAATAAAATTTAAAAACTTTATTTGTTACACATAAAAACACGTAAAGATGATTTAAAATTTAGAATCTATTGCAAAGTGTGGTTTTCAAAACTTATAAATTTATTTTAATTAAATATATTTTATAACCTTAAAAAATATTTTAAAAACTAAGTGGGTGAAGGAATTTATTCACAAATAAATCCTGCGGTGTCCATCTCTAGTTCGTAGGTGTTGTAATGAATTTTGTGTGTTGGCATTAGGGTCTTCCTCCCCATTGAACAGAACTAATTATGGAATCACTGGTAGGGACCTTCTCTGGGGATAATTTTAGATAATTGTTAATGTTGATCACTTATTCATCTGAAGGGTTCATTGCGAAGAATTGATTCGGAATTAAGTGATGGTTTACACTTAGTTGTAAATAATAGTATCATTTTCATCTGAATCACCATTATAATTTATTATATTGAAGCTACGTCAGCTACTTAGTTTTATTTGGTAAGGTCTATTGCCTAGATAGTAAAATTATTAGAAATTGGCCTGTCTGGACAAATGATAAATAGTAAACAACATTTTCATCGAGTTATTCACGGTGTACCAAGCTACTGGCGATTTTTTTTAAATGGTAAAGCAAACCAAATTTAAAATAAAATTTAAAATTTTGTTCACCATAATTAATGGTTTTTAATTATGTGATTTATATGATTAAAATAATTTTCAATCCACTCATGACTATATTCAAAGAAAACAAACTCATAGGTCCTAATTATGTTGACTGCAAAAGGAATTCGAATTTTGTTTTAACTGCCAAAGGCATTCTTAGGAAGTTAGGAAATGCGTTTATTTTCGAAAATAGTTCTTACTCTAAACCAAAAGACAAGAAAACAAAAAAAGTTTAGAAACAGAGTAGCACGATTTTTAAAGTAGTTAGTAGGCCATAGACTGGTATGAAAAAGTCAAAAGACAGATATTTTTACTACAACCAGACACGATACGAAAAAAAGCAATATCTAGTTTATCTTGGCAAGCAGAATAACAAAAGTAATTTATGTTCATTAGTTGTGAAAACATATTTAGCGATTTTATCTACTGGTACCTGATGTAGATACGGGAGCCATTAATTATATCTTCAATTCATTGTAGGGGTTCTAAAAAATTCGATAACTTAGTTAGGGGAATATTTACCTGCACATGGGTAATAATACACGGGTAGCAGCAGTTGCAGTGGGAGATGTCGCTCTCAGTTTTAATAGAGATCGAGTTTTAATTTTGGGAGATTGTCTTTATGTACCTTCTATTATAAAGAACTTAGTTTCTGTTTTTAGATTGGTTAAAGACGGATATTTGATTTATTTTAATAACTCTGTGATTATTAAGGATAATAAACGGTTTATCTGTTCTGTTACATTGGTGAATGATCTTTATATTATTACTCATATCTCTTCTACACAGCAACTGAATGAATTGAATAATACATCTAATTCACTATTTAAGATAAATGAATCGTCTTTAATGAACCAATCGTATCTTTGGTACTTACGCTAAAGTCATATTAATCTAAATAGGATAAATTGATTGGTTGAAGATGGACTTTGAGTTCATTGGAAGTGGTGGCACTTCTAGTCCATAAATTCTTCTAGGAGGGTAAAATGACCAGGAGGCCGTTTTTGACTAAAGGCTATAGAGCTAAAGAACCGTTGGAACTGGTTCACTCTGACTTATGTAGACCTATAACTATCCGGGCTATTAGAGACTTTGAGTATTTTGTCACTTTTATTGATGATTACTCAAGGTATGTATATATTTATTTGATGCACCGTAAGTCTGAATACTTTGAGAAATTCAAAGTATTTAAGACAAAAGCGGAGAAGCGTTTGAAAAAATGTATCAAGACATTTTGGTCTGACCGTGGTGGCGAGTACCTCTTTGAAGAGTTTAGAAATTATTTATCTTAGGAGAGGATTATATCCTAGTTGATTATATCAGACACTCTACAGTAGAATGGTGCAGCAGAATAAAGGAATACGACTCTTATAGAGATTGTGAGGTTTATGACGAGTTATACAGACTTACCCAATTCATTTTGGGGATTTGCATCAGAGATAACAGCTTATATTCTGAACTTGGTACCTTCTAAGTTAGTATCTTCTACTCCCATAGAATTGTGAACCGATCGCAAGCCTAATCTAAGACATTCGAATTTGGGAATGTCCAGCATGCGTGCTAAAAGGGAATACGGATAAGTCGGAACCGAGAACGAAAGTCTATTTTTTTGTTGGATACCCCAAATGAACGAATGGTGATTTATTTTATAATTCTAAGGATCAGAAGGTCATTGTCAGTGCCAATGCTCGATTCTTATAAGAGAATTATGTAATGGACCACATGCCCAAGAGTAGAAATGTTCTGAAAGAGCTGACAGGAAATACTAGTAGTATGGTTGAAGCACCACGAGAAACTATTATCGATACCTATTCCCTCGTCATAGTGGGAGGATTATCGAGACACGTGCAGATCTTGAACTAGATCAGCGTGCTACCATTAACATGTTGGTTTCACAACCAAAAGAGCATGTAGATGATGGTGCACAAGATTCAGAATCAGCACAGTATATCACTTCTAGTACACAGACTCAGGAAGTGTCTCGTTATAGTCGGAGAGTTGTTCGTCATCTCGATCGGTATATGTTCTTGGAAGAGTCTTTTGATAAGATCCCACAAGAATTGGATACTAAACTGTGTAACTATAATAAACACTCCAAGATAAAGATGTAAAATTATAAAAAATGGTAATAAATTCATAGATGGAGTTTATGTACTCTAATCAGGTGTGAAAATTTATAGAACCACTCGAAGGGATAAAACCCATCGAAGGCAAGTGGATCTACAAAAGGAAGAGAGGAGCAGACTGGTGTTAGGATTGGTATACTGAAAATCATGTTTTTAGTATTTAATTTTATTTTAATAAAATAAATTTTTTATTTTATGAAAATTTTTATGAGTAATGTATGTATATTATTTCATAATGTTATACATGAATGTCCGATATTCTGTATAGTATTTAATTTGGTGTGTAGAGTACGGCTTGCACACAGAAGATCAGATTTCAGGTTCTTGCATAATATAAATTTTATATTCACAGTTTAGATGGAAATGAACATACCATCAGTACGACTGTAGCACAGAATTTTAGTAGACTTGTCTTGGTTACGGAGAACAGATAATAGTATCGTCTATTGTTCCGACTCTCTGTGCTATTACACTTTGTGTGTATTGAACAGGACATGTGGAAAAATTAATTTTGTA
>JAULJZ010206781.1:0-19054 GCA_032270985.1 Heliamphora pulchella
TCAAAATCATAAGACTTAATGGCTTGATCAAACCGAGTGTTCCAAGACCTCGATGCCTGCTTAAGTCCATAAATGGAATCTCTTAAGCTTACACAACATGTGGTCCTGGCCCTTTGTAATGAATCTGTCTGGTTGTATCATATAGATACACTCGTCAAGACTTTGGTTAAGGAAAGCTGTCTTGACGTCGATTTATCAGATTTCGTAATCAAAATGAACGGCAATGGATAAGAGAATTTGGATAGACTTAAGCATGGCTACTGACGAAAATATTTTCTTATAATCGATCCCGTCTTTCTGAGTGAACCCATTACCAGCAAGCCTAGCTTTGAAGGTTACGACCTTCCCGTCTGCTCCTCTCTTCCTCTTGTAGATCCACTTGCATCCAATAAATTTTATCCCTTTGGGTGGTTCTACAAGTTCCTAGACTTGATTGGAATACATAGATTCTATCTCTAAATTCATAACTCTTTGCCAAAGATCTGCATCTTTATCTTGAACTGCTTCATTATAGTTATAAGACTCAATATCTAGTTTTGTCAGAATCCTGTCAAAAGACACTTCCAAGAACATATACCGGTCAGGTTGATGAACAACCCTCCCACTATATGTCTGTGTACTAGCAGTAACTTGCTGTGCAGAATCAGAATCCTGTGCATTAGCACTCTATTCTTGATTTGCACATGTCCCAATAATCCTCCCACTACGACGAGATAATGAGATATCACTGACTTGTTCTTCCGTTCTACTAGTATATTCTCTCAGTTCTTCCATAATAATATTGCTTTTGGACCTGTGATCTATAATAAAATTCTCTTCCAAGAATTGGGCATTGGTGCTAACAATGACCTTATGATCCTTAGGATTATAAAATAGACCACTCTTCGTTCCCTTAGGATACTCGATAAAGAAACGGACTTCTGTTCTCAATTCTAATTTACCCGCGTTTTCTTTCAGCACATGTGCTGGACACCCCCAAATTCGAATGTGTTTCAGACTAGGCTTACGCCCGATCCATAATTTCATGGGAGTTGAAGGTACTGACTTAGAAGTTACCAAGTTTAGAACGTAAGCCGATGTCCCTAAAGCGAGTACCCAAAACAAATCGGGTAAACCTAAATAACTCATCATGGACCTTATCGTTTCCATAAGAGTCCTATTCCTTCTTTTTGCTACACCATTCTACTGCGGAGTGTCAGGTGCAGTCAACTAGGATGTAATCCCCTCTGATGACAAGTAGTCCTTAAACTCTCCAAAGAGGTATTCTCTACCACGGTCAAATCGTAGTGATTTAATACTTTTACCCAAATGCTTCTCCGCCTTTATCTTGAATTTCTTGAATTTCTCAAAACAATCAGACTTATAGTGTATCAGGTAAATGTATCCATACCTTGAGTAGACATCAATGAAACTGATTAAATACTCAAAGCCACCTCTAACCTGGATTGTCATACGACCACACACATCAGAGTGAACCTGCTTCAACGGTTCTTTAGCTCTATAGTCTTTTGCCGAAAAGGGCACCTTAGTCGTTTTGTCTTCTAAGCAAGATTCACATACTAAAAGTGCCTCCACTTCCAATGAACTCAAAAGTCGATCTGCTACCAGTCTGTTTATCCTTTTTAGATTAATATGACCCATGCGTAAGTGTCAAAGAAACGTTTGGTTCATTAACGAATGAAACTTTCTCTTATATGATAAATTATATGTGTTATTCATTTCAGTTAATTACAGTATAGGAGAGATTAGAGTAATAATATAAAGATCATCCACCAATGTACCAGAACAGATAACCTGTTTATTATCCTTAATAACCATAAAATTATTGAAATAAATCAAATATTCATTTTTAGCCAATCCAGAAATGGAAACTAAGTTTCTTCTAATGGCAGGTACATAAAGATAATCTCTCAATATTAAAACTCGATCTCTACTAAAACTAAGAGTGACATCTCCTACTGCAACTGCTGTTACCATTGTATTATTGTCCATATGTAAGTAAATCTCCATATCACTAAGTTGTCGAATTTTTTGGAACTCCTACAATAAATTACAGGCATGATTAGTGGCTCACGTATCTACACACCAGGTATCGGTAAATAACACCGCTAAAGATGTTTCCATAACCAATGAACAAAAATTATCCTGTTTATTCTGCCTTCTGAGAAATATTGAACATAGCTTTTTCCAGTGCTGGGTCTGGTTGTAGTGAAAATATCTGCCTTTTAACTTTTTCACACCAATCTGTGGCCCACTAACTACCCTAAAAATCGTGTCTTCCTATTTCTAAATCTTTTTCTTCTTCATACCTTTCAGCCTAGAGGAGAATTTTTTCAGAAACAAACACATTTTCTAGTATTGAAGGTATACTATTTGTAGTTAAAACTATATCCAAATTACATTTTTAGTCAACAAAATTCAGTCTCGTTAGTTTGTTTTTTTTTTAGTATTAATTTGCCAGCAGCATGGTAATCTGAGAATAGCATGCCTCGATGGGAGAACGTCTATTATCCTTCATAAGACCAGACAGGCCAATTCCTTTTAATTTTACTATCTAGACAACTGACCCTGCTAAGTAAAATTAAATAACTGACATTGTTTCGATCCAGTATATAAGTGTTAACCATCACCTAATCACAAATTAATCGCTTCACAATGAACCCTTCAGATGGAGAAGTGATCCACACAAACAATTATCCAGAATTATCCCTAAATGAGGTTTGTACTAGCGATACCGCAATTATTCTGTCCGATGGGGAAGAAGGCCTTACTGTCAACACACATGGTTTAATTACATCGCCTACAAACCGGTGATGGAGACCGCGAAATTTATCTGTAAATAAATTCTCTCCCACTTAGATTTTTAAAACATTTTTTATGGTTATAAAAATTCATTTAATTAGAATAAATTTATTAATTTCGAAAGCCACTCGATCTGAAAGAATCAAATATCTTTTCGTGTACATGATTTCAAAGATTCTGGTTTATCAAACCATCTTTTCGTGTTTAAATGCATAATAAATAAAATTTAATAAATGCACAATTTTTCTCCAGGTTTTGAGCTAAGATAATGATTAAAGGTATTTTTTTATTTTATTTTCTGTTTTACATTTTTTGAAAAATAATAATTTATTTTGATTAAATATTTTTTATTTAATTAATTCAAAATTCGAAATTAATTTTCACGTTTTTCCAAGATATCCGATTTAAAAAAATTATCTTAAACGTGATATTTTGTTAAAAAAATATCTAAAGTTTTTTTTATTTAATTAAAATTAATTAAATAAATAAACTTAATTTTATTTTTCATTACAAAATATTTTAATTAAAACTAAAATTTTGAATTAATTAAATTAACAGGATAAATAAAATAGATATGCAAATAATCCCGCAGTATATATATATATATATATATATCTCGATTTTATGATCCAAGTGAAACACTGAGGTGTTTCAGTCTCCCTTAGAGAGTCAGCTATTTTAATCTTGTTCGCCTTTAATTCAGTGTTTTGATTGCATCAAGCTTTCCTGATACTATCTAATATATCAATATATATCATATCAGTCTCGTATATTTTAGAAAATTAATACAAAGCAACCCCGAGTGAGAGAAACCGCCGGACCACCACCAGTCACTGCTAACGCCGCCTTGTTGCCGCCTCATTCGAGCTCCATTTTTTACGAGTTTTATATCGTTGGAAAGATCTCGAAATATGGGATTTTTCTGTCAAAAAATATGCTAGAAAACTACTCGAAAAATGACAAAAAATGGCCCGAACCTCAAAAAATGCTACTGCCCGCCACAACATTGCGCAGCAAACTTTTCGAGACTTTTTCGACCTCTTTCTGAACTCAATTTTCGACATACTTTATATCAAAAGAAAGCTCTCGAAAAGTATTAATTTTCTATGAAAACAAATTCTCAAAAATAACTCGAAAAACTACCGAAAACATTGCCCAAAGTTGCTGCCACCACACCCAGCGCTGCCACCTTTAACCGCCAACTTCTTGAGGCTGTTCCGACCTCATCCGAACTTCGTTTTCGACGTATTTTATATCGTTGAATAGCTCTTGAAAAGTAGAGTCTTTTTGTCAAAAAATATGCTCGAAAATAGACCAGAAAATTGTCAAAAAAATTCCTGGAAGCTGCCACTGTAGCGCCATCGCCGTCAGAAAAAATCGCTACTGTTTTTTTCTTTTTTAATGCACTATTTGGCCCAATTATAAAAACTGCTGCCGGAACTGGGTTGTTTTTGTGATTTTTTCTTACTATTTGTTACTTAATTTTTATGTTATTTTTTATACATAAATACTGCAGAAAAATTCATCAGAAAAAACCGTTTAAAATTATTAAAAACTTACCCCGATCTGTGGCCTGTTAAAACCCGAATCACCGTTGATGCCGCCTCCGTTCATCGTGTTCTTAGACATATTCAACATGTTTTGAAATAATCTAAACAGATATTTAAAAACATAAAATTAGCTATTACATCGATCCTATGTCCCGAAGGCTCACATTTAATCTATCACGGTTAACTTCTATAATTAAAAAATAATCAACATTCACACCTTCAATCAAAAAAATAAATGACGATCATAAAACTAGGATTAGAATGCCTGCAAAACAAAATTAGTAACAGTTCTAAAACTACCCAAACCCGATAATCAAAAATAAAAAACAAAACGGCTCTGATACCAATTGTTGGAGGCAAGACTGGAGGCGTAACATCAAGGAACTAGAGGCGTAAAAAACCCGTTTTATGATGGCGTAAAACTATGGCCAAAAGGAAGGACAGGTGTTTGCTTTGGTCCCTGGGGATCCTCAGAACACCGAAAAAGTAGTTGCTCGTAACATCTCTATCTATTCTTTGCCTGCTTACGTATTATTCGACTCTAACTCGACACAATCTTTTATATCATCTAAGTTTGTTGAAAAGTTGACCAAAATCTTGATGCCTTTGGGATACGAACTGTTAATATCTCAACCTATAGATAGGGGAATAGTTTGCTCCATGGTGTATAAAGTTTGTGAAGTATCTTTCGATGAAGTCTGCTTTCTAACCGATCTGATTCCCATTGCCATGGGATACTTTGACGTCATCCTTGGCATGGATTGGCTTGCTTCCAATCATGCCACTATTGACTATGCCTCAAAACATGTCGACTTCCAAACTCCTCATAGTAGTTTTTGTTTCAAAGGAAGGAAAGTCTCTTCCCCTATACCCTTTTTATCGACAGCCCGAACCCAAAGACTTCTTAGGAAAGGGTGTCGGGGATACTGCTGTTGTGTGATCAAGAACGTATCTGGAGACCTAAAGTTGTCAGAGATTTCAGTAATTTGCGAGTATCCTGACATATTCCCTGAGAACTTACCTAGAATGCTAATAGATCGAGAAGTGGAATTTTCTATAGAAGTTGCGCTAGGAACCCAACTAATTTCTAAAATCCCATATCGTATGGCCTCTGCCGAATTAAAGGAGTTAAAGGACCAGTTACAGAAGTTATTGGACAAGGGCTTTATTAAGCCCAGCATGTCACCATGGGAAGCTCGGTGTTATTCATGAAAAAGAAGGATGGAACGATGAGATTGCGTGGATTATCGGGAGCTAAATAAGGTTAGCATAAAAAATAGATACCCCCTACCTTGGATCGATGATTTATTTTAGTAATTGCAAGGGGCGAGTGTTTTCTCCAAGATTGGATTACGATTAGGGTACCACCAACTTAAGGTAAAGAAAGAGAATATTGAAAAGACAACTTTTCAAACTAGATATGGACACTACAAATTCTTAGTGATGCCCTTCGTCTACTCTAGGAATGAAGGAGAACATGCGAAACACTTACGGAGGGTGTTGCAAACCTTAAGGGATCATAAGTTATACGCAAAACTGAAAAAGTGTGAATTCTGGTTAAAGTTAGTAGTATTTTTGAGACATATAGTTGGCAGAGGAGAAATCTCAATTAATCCACAAAAAGTTGAGGCAATCATAAAATGGCCAACCCCGACGACGATGACAAAAATAAGAAATTTCTTAGGTTTGGCGGGATATTACCGGCGATTTGTGCAAGACTTCTCAAAAATCGCAATACCCTTAGTAAAATTAACTCAAAACGGGGAACCTTTTGTCTGGAATGAGAAATAAGATAAGAGTTTCCAAGAATTGAAGAAAAGGTTAACAACAACACCTATCCTCGCCTTACCAGAAGGCACTGCAGGGTTTGCTTATGAGTGTAATGCAATCCCAAGATGGGTGAATTAAGTATTTAAAACTTTATACCAATATTGACCCAATTAAACATGCAATCTCAAACGTCCACAAGTATTCTTTAACAAACAAATTCAAGTCGATATAGAATTTAAAGTGCGGAATTAAAGAGATAGAGTTAGAGAGATACAACACCAAGATTTACAAGGTTCGGCGCACCGACCTACGTCTTTGCCTCAAGCAACACCGCTTTGAGGATTCCACTAGTCTCTCCTTCAATAGGCGGAGATGCCTCTCTCCTTCAAATAGGCAGAGAAGCCTCTCTTGAGAATATTTCCTTCTCAAGTTACAATCCCTCCTTGTAGGTGGAAATACCTCTCTTGAGAAATCCCCTTCTCAAGCACAAGATTCGAACACGAATCTTGTTATAAAACGAATGGTAGAAACAAGAGATGTACAAGAAAATCACTCTCTTAAAGAGTAGAAGAGTACACAACAAAAGCACACACTAATTCACTCCCAAATAATATAGATATGAAAGCTCAATGAAGAATTCTAATGAAATATACTCTCTTTCAATGAAATTATGAGAAGTATGATAATTTGGATCAAGAATTAAAGTACCAAGAGAGTATAGAAGTGGGAGAGATGAGGGATCATTGAATATGAGGTTTAGAGGGCTATTTGTAGCTAAAAATTCGAGAACTAGCCGTTGGGGGTTTTTAAATATTTAATCCCAAACTAGCCGTTATAACTCAGATTTTGACTTCCATGCATGTTCAGTCGACTGACCTAAGAGGTTCAGTCGATTGGGCCTCAATGAACCTTGAAAAATAAAAACCAAAAATATTTTTAGAGGACTGAGGCATCAAGGTCAATCAACTAAACCAGTTTTTTAGGCGTTCGGTCGACTGAAGAAAGAATTCAGTCGACTGACTTGGACTGCAGAATTTTTCTGACTTCAAATGATGATATCTCCTTCATCCGGACTCCAAATGAGGTCATATCTGTGTTCAAATTGAAGCCCCGGAAGTCTACTTTCCAATGGTTCAAGCCTTATGTCAAAATGAATTCTTTACAAAAAGTTATGGCCAAAATACCAAAGATATGTCATTTTTCTTCAAACACTTTTTGCATATTTTTTGTCAAACTTCTTTTGAAACTTGTTTCTCATCTTTTTAGGGTTCTTTAACTCAATATAAGTTTTGATAAAATATTTTACATGAGTTATTAATAATCCTATGATCAATCTAGGGTCTCCTATGAGTTTTCACAAATATGATCATTGATTGTGAACTTACATAGGTTCCTAGATTCAATACACTTGAAATTCTTCGAGTTCTTCAAGTCCTTTTCTTTTCTTCTTGGTTTTCTCATGCTCCATGGATCTTAGCCGCTTGAATATGATCTTCATGCTTCATGGCTTCCATTTTGCGTTCTCAATTGTGCGTAACGTTGAACTCCTGTAAACTCACTTAATTGTACAATTAGAACCTTTTGTTTGTTATCATCAAAACGGATATTGAGACCTTATTTAGGCCAACATTGTTATCTACAGTGAAGCATCTAGACAAGGATTAGGGTGTGTACTCATGCAATGCGGGAGAGTTGTAGCCTACACCTCACGACAACTAAAGCCCCACAAAAGCAACTATCCCACTCATGATCTCGAGTTAGTTGCAATCGTTTTTCCACTCAAAATATGGCGACACTACTAATACGGAGTTCCCTATGATGGGTACATTGACCACAAGAGCCTGAAATATATTTTCACGCAGAAGGAGTTAAAGTTAAGACAAAAACATTGGTTGGAACTGATAAAGGATTACGATATCAATAACTTGTACCACCATGGCAAAGAAAATATCGTGGCCGATGCCCTAAGCCAAAAATCTACGGGAACCCTAAATAGTCCCCTCACTCAACATCTCCAATTAGTAAAAAACAAGCCTAAGTCTCTTTGTGCCGCAATTATGATCCAATTAACCCTTTTGAAAGAAGTGAAACGCCGACAAGAGAAAGATCTCAAGTTGAGAACCATACGTGAACGAATCAAGGTAACTCTAGACCTGAATTTCTCTTTTTCTAAAGGTGTATTGAAGTTCCGAAACCAACTGTGCGTTCCCAATATAACGGAGTTAAAGCAACAAATATTAGAAGAGAGCCACAAGTCTAAATTCATAGTGCATCCCGATTTGATGAAGATGTATCAAGATCTACGCATGATGTTTAGGTGGATGGGGATAAAGAAGGACGTCGCAACCTAAGCCAATAAGTGCCTACAATGCCAGCAAATCAAAGTCGAACGACAAAGGTCTGCCTGTCTCCTACAACCTCTGCTGATTCCAGAATGGAAATGGGAGAATATTACGATAGACTTCGTAGTAGGACTACCCCGAACCCCTAAGGGCAATAATTCAGTATGGGTTATTGTTTACCGACTCACAAAGACAACACACTTCTTACCAGTGAAGAATACGCAAATGATCGACTAGTTGGCCAGACATTATACTCGAAAGATCGTACGCCTGCATGGAGTCCCAACATCAATCATTTTCGATCGTGATCTAAGATTTCTTTCTCATTTCTGGAAGAGCTTCCAGGAAGCTATAGAAACTAGTCTACACCTTAGTACGACTTTTAACCCGTAAACAGATGGAGAATTAGAGCGGGCTATCCAAACAATGGAAGATATGCTTAGAGCTTGTGCCAAGGACTTTCAAGGGAGCTAGGAAGAGCATTTACCACTAATTAAATTCGCCTACAACAACAGTTTCCAGGTAAGTATCAAAATGGTGCCATTCAAAGCACTATATGAACGAAAATGTAGGACTCTAGTTTGCTGGGAAGAAGCAAAAGAAAGCCATCTCACGGGACCAGAACTTGTCCAAGAATCAATTGAGAAGATTTGCTAGGTCCGAGAACATCTCAAAATTGCCCAAGACCGATAGAAATGCTATGCTAATACGAAATGATGGGAACTATAGTTTCAGGAAGGCGACATGGTATTCTTGAAGGTGTATTCTCTATTTTGGTCGAAAAGGAAAACTAAATTCCCGTTATATCAGACATTTTGAGATCCTAGAAAAGGTGGGACCCATAGCTTATTGTTTGGCTTTAACACCTGAGTTCGCCCAGATTCAAGACGTCTTCCACGTGTCAATGCTAAGAAAATACGTCGCCGACTCAGCTCCTATCTTAACACGACCACCTGTGGAATGAGCCAAAACTTGAGTAACGAAGAACGGCTGATACATATCCTAGATCGCCAAGAAAAATGATTTAGAATAAAGTTATTCTACTTGTCAAAGAATGGTGAGACAACCATTCAGGGGGTGAAGTTACGTGAGAAAAAGAAGTCGACATAAGAAGCAACTATCCAGAACTATTCACATAAGGTACGATATCCTTTAACCTAACCTAAGTCAAGTTTGGAGGACCAAACTTCCTAAAGGTAGCGAGAATGTGACACCCGACTTTTAAAAAATAATAATAATAATAAAAGTAATTAATTTATAATAAGACCCAAAATAAAACTTCTAACAAAACTTTAGGTTTAATATTAAAATTTAAGTCCAAAAACTTACATTTATGAAATTTAAATAATCAAGAATTGAAACAAAAATTTATTATATAGTTAGTAAGTTTTCTTGCAAATTCTGACTTCATGATAAATTATAAAATAACAATAAAAGTTTACCTCAAATTTTGGAAAAATTTCTGAATTTAAAATTTTACAGCTATTAAAAATGCTAGTAATCAATAAATTGTGACAAAAAATATTAAATAAATAGAAAATCCTAGTGAAGATTTTTACTATACGAAAATTCATGAAAATACATTAAAAATTTATACCTAAATTTTTAGATTTTTTCGAATTAAAAATCTAACATCAAAAACTTTACGAAGTATAAATTGTTTTAGCTACCGTACACTTGGCAGCCTAAATCCCATTCTTAGCATGCGTTCAGACACCTGTCCCAACCTTATTCCTATATGTGAGACCCTGACCCATTTTAATTTCTGTGAGGTTTCGATGCGCCGTTATTCGTTTTCGTGATAGCATATTTTTATGTGTTTTTACGTATGCTGGGTTGGTTACTAGGACCGTTGGGCGTTGCGGTGCAAATTTTAAAAAATAATATATATTTTCTAGCGAGCTTATAAATATCTAGTTTTAGATATTTTTAAAATATATTTTATCAAAACTTCCCAACTAAGTTTCTTTTTTTTGGGCTCTACCTTCTCTCTAACTTCTCGGGGGCTTGGGGCTCGATTTTCGACGATCAGACAGCAGATCCTTACTATTGCCACCGGGGGCTACGTAGTCATCCCGAAGAAATTTCATTCCAGCAAAGTTTAATTTTTCACGTGGTTCGAGGCATCGAGTTTTTAACTCACCGAGGAAGGATCCTAGACTTTTATGTCTTATAAGGGTGCTACGGGTAACGGTACGTGTTTTCACCGGTTAAAAATGAATGAAAAAATATTTTTTGTTTCAAGGGTTAGATTTTGGTTTAAAAGGCGTTGTGTGTTATTTTCGATTTGATGGAATTTGGTTTTGAGGGTTCCTTTTGAGGTTTCAAGGTAGTCTTGGGCTAGGGTGTGTCCGAGGGTGTGGAAAAAGGAGTTTGGAGGTTTCGATTTGGGGTTAAGATGGCTGAACCCGTAGCTCAAAAATGGTTTCCGCCTGGGATCAGTTGACTAAACTACCTTTTGAGGTAGTTCAGTTGACTGGATTGTGAGTTTTGGGATTCAGTCGACTAGACTTGGAAGTCAGTCAACTCACTTGTGTTTTCGGAGGAATTTTGAAAAATTCCAGTAGCTCGTTTGGGTCGACTGGGTGGGGTTCAATCAACTGATCAGTCGACTGATGTCATGTGTAGGGGCGCTTTAGTTGTTTTGGTGGCTATGGTGGTTTTTCGGTCGGTTGGGTTGCGAGGTTATTTTGACTAGCTCTCCTCTAGTAGCGTTTCAGTCGATTGAATTGTTGGATTCTGTCGATTGGACTCATAAAGAGGGGTGTTAGCCGTTTTTCATCTTGGTTGGTCGTGGTGAGCCGTGGTGGTTCGTTTTGTTATCGCCCTCGGGATGATTGCACTCTGACCCATAATCTCAAGACTATATAGTATTGAGCTCTTGTTATTAAATGCTTACTATTTCTCCCCACGTTAAGATTCTCGATACCCGTCAATTAAATTTAATTACTGACAATTTAATTTAATTAGTATCTTGATACTATTTAAACCCTTCTGCTTAACTTATTTGACCGCCGAATAATCAAATCCACCTTTAAGGTTTGGCCCGGCCAAAACATATAAGCTTCCGTAAGGGGGTATAGTCAATCCCGATCTTTCGGGACGTAGATTCCGTTAATAATTAATATTTGCCATATAAAGAATAATGCGAGAACTCACCGAGAATATAGACCCATATAAGATAGCACCCTTTAATGAATGAAAATAACGAATATTAAATATATGCAAATTAATCAATATTTCAATATTAAGAGGATAAGCAATATTTATAATAACCTTGATATGTGAATTAATTTATATAATCAGTATAAAATTAATTACCCCAAATATCCCGTTCAATACACACAAAGTGTACTAACACAGAGAGTCGGAACAATAGACGACGCTATTATCTATTTCCCGTAACCAAGACAGATCTATTAAAACTCTGTACTACAATCATACCGATGGTATGTCCATTTCCATTTAAACTGTGAACATAAAACTTACATTCTATAAGAATCTAAAATCTGATCTTCTGTGTGTAACCCGTACTCTACACACTAGATTAAATACTACACAGAATATTGACCATCCATGCAAAACAAAGAAACGATATGCATATATTGTTCATAAAAATTCTCATAAAATAGAAAATTAATTTTACTAAAATAAAATTAAATACTAAAATCGTGATTTTCAGTATATCAATCCTAACAATCTCCTATTTATACTCAAAATTATGCTTCTATACATCTGACTTCCATACCCTCTACATGATTATCAAAAGTTTTAGCAGGTAAACTCTTTATAAAGGATCTGCAAGGTTGTCTCCAAGTGTAATGTCTCCAAGTGTAAGCTCTATGTCGGACTGAAAATCTGAGTCTGTGTATCCCAAAGGTACTAGACTGTCTACCTGGTAAACCAATATATAATCTTTAGTCCTTTTAGGTACTTGATTATATTCTTTACCGCAGTCCAATACTTCTACCCTGGATTAAACTGGTATCTGCTAACCATGCTAACGGCAAAGCAGATGTCGGGTCTAGTACAAAGCATAGCATACATGAGGCTTCCTACTACCAAAGCATAAAGAACCACCTTCATCTTCTCTATCTCATCAAGTGTCTTGGGATACTGATCCTTAGATAGAGTGATTCCATGCCTGAAAGGGAGAAACCCTTTCTTGGAATCCTGCATGTTAAAACGTGCAAGGATATCATCGATATATTTTTCTTGTGATAAGCCCATCATTCTTTGTTTCTGATCTTGCACAAACTTGATCTCAAGGATGTGATTGGCTTCTCCCAAGTCCTTCATATCGAACTGCCCAGATAATCATACTTTAATCGTAGATAATACCCCCACATCGTTTCTGATGAGCAAGATATCGTCTACATAAAGGACTAAGAAGAACACCACGCTTTCGTTACGCTTCTTGTACACACAAGACTCATCTGGACTTTGATCAAAATCATAAAACTTAATGGCTTGATCAAACCGAGTGTTCCAAGACCTTGATGCCTACTTAAGTCCATAAATGGATCTCTTAAGCTTACATAACATGTGTTCCTGGCCCTTTGCAATGAGTCTATCTGGTTGTATCATATAGATACACTCGTCAAGACTTCCGTTAAGAAAAGATGTCCTGACGTCCATTTGCCAGATTTGGTAATTGAAATGAGCGGCAATGGATAAGAAAATCCAGATAGACTTAGGCATGGCTACCGGTGAAAAGGTCTTCTCATAATCAATCCCTTCTTTCTGAGTGAACCCTTTAGCAACAAGCTTAGTTTTGAAGGTTTTCCTGTCTGCTCCTTCTTTCTCTTGTAAATTCACTTGCATCCAATGGGTTTTATCCCTTCGGGTGGTTCTACAAGTTTTCAGACCTGATTAGAATACATAGATTCTATCTCTGAATTCATAGCCCTTTGTCAAAGATCTGCATCTTTGTCTTGAAGTGCTTCACTGTAGTTAAAGGGCTTGGTATCTAGTTCTGTCGAGATCCTGTCAAAAGACTCTCCCAAGAACATATACCAGTCAGGTTGATAAACAACCCTCCCACTATGACAAGGCACTACCTATGCCTGTGTACTAGCAGTAACGCGCAGTGCAGAATTAGAACCCTATGCATCAGCACCATGTTCTTGATTTGCTCTTGTCCCGATAATCCTCCCACTACGATGAAGTAATGGGATGTTAGTGACTTATTTCGTTCTACTAGTATTTCCTCTCAGTTATTCTAGAACAATATTTCTTTTGGGCTAGTGATCCATAATATAATTCTCTTCTAAGAATCGGGCATTGGTGTAAACAATAACCTTCTGATCCTTAGAATTATAAAATAGACCACCCTTCGTTCCCTTGGGATACCCTATAAAGAAATAAACTTTTGTCCTTGGTTCCAACTTACCCGCGTTCCCTTTCAGCACATATGCTAGACACCCTCAAATCCGAATGTGTTTCAAACTAGGCTTACGTCCGGTCTACAATTTTATGGGAATAGAAGGTATTAACTTAGAAGGTACCAAGTTTAGAATGTAAGCCGCTATCTCTAAAGAGAGTCCCCAAAACGAATCGGGTAAACCTGAATAACTCATCATGAACCTTGCCATTTCTATAAGAGTCATATTTCTTCTTTACACCATTCTACTACGGAGTGCCAGGTGTAGTCAACTGGGATGTAATCCTCTCTGATGATAAGTAGTCCTTAAACTCTCTAAAGAGGTATTCCCCACTACGGTCGGATCGTAGTGATTACGATGTGATACTTTTACCCAGACGCTTCTCTGCCTCCGCCTTGAATTCTTTGAATTTCTCAAAATATTCAAACTTACGGTGCATCAAGTAAATGTATCCATACCTCGAGTAGTCATCGATGAAACTAATAAAATACTCAAAGTCACCTCTAGCCTGGATTGTCATAGGACTACACACATCAAAATGAACCAGCTCTAACAGTTCTTTAGCGCTATATCCTATGGCCGAAAAGGGCATCTTGATCATTTTACCTTCTAAGAAAGATTCCCAGACTGGAAGTGCCTCCACTTCCAATGAACTCAAAAGTTCATTTGCTACCAGTATGTTTATCCTTTTTAGATTAATATGACCCAAGCGTAAGTGTCAATGAAACGTTTGGTTCATTAAAGAAGGAAACTTTCTCTTATATGGTAATATAGATGTATTATTAGTTTCAAACAGTTGCAGTGTAGGAGAGATTGGAGTAATAATATAAAAATCATCCACCAATGTACCAGAACACATAACCCGTTTATTATCCTTAATAACCATAGAGTTATTAAAATAAACAAAATATTCTTCTTTAGCCAATCCCAAAATGAAAATTAAGTTCTTTCTAATGGCATATACGTAAAGATAATCTATTAATATTAAAACCCTAGTCTCTACTAAAATTGAGAGTGACATCTTCTACTGCAACTAATGTTACCTTTGTATTATTGTCCATATGCAGGTAAATCTCCCCATCACTAAGTTGTCGAGCTTTCTAGAACCCCTGCAATGAATTATAGACATGATTAGTGGCTCCTGTATCTACACTCCAAGTACCGATAGATAACATCGCTAAACATGTTTTCACAACTAATGAACAGAAATTACCCTGTTTGTTCTGCATTCTGAGAAGTACTAGACATAGCTTTTTTCAGTGCCGGGTCTGGTTGCAGTGAAAACATCTATCTTTTGACTTTTTTACATTAGTCCGTAGCCCACTAACTATCCTAAAAACCGTGTCTCCTAGTTTCTGAACTTTTTTATTTTTCATGCCTTTCGGTCTAGAGGAAAAACCTTTTTTTAGAAACAAACACATTTTCTGGTATTGAAGGAATACCATTTGTAGTTAAAGTTATATCCAAGTTACATTTCTAGCCAACAAAATCCAGTCCCATTAGTTTGTTTTCTTTGAGTATTAAAGCGAGCGGGTTGAAAGCCATTTTAATCCTGAGAATCATATAATTAAAAAAAACATTAATTATGATGAGCAAAACTTTAAATTTATTTTAATTTGGTTCCCTTTACCATTTTAAAATTAATTTGCCAACAGCGTGGTAACCTCAGAATAGCATGCCTCGATGGGAGGACGTCTTATTCTTCATAAGACCAGACAGGCCAATTTCTTTCAATTTTACTATCTAGCCAACTGACATGCCAAGTAAAATTAAATAGTTGACATAGGTTTGGTGTAGTATATAATAGCAGTGACTCAGATGGAAAGGATATTGTTATATACAGTTAAGTGTTAACCATCACCTAATTCCAAATTAATCGCTTCGTAATAAACTCTTCAGATGTAGAAATGATCCACACTAACAATTATTCAGAATTATCCTTAAAAGAGGTTTGTACTTGCGATACCGCAATTAATCTGTTCAATAAGGAGGAAGGCCTTACTGCCAACACGTAGGATTTAATTGCTTCACCTACAAACTAATGATGGAGACCACATGATTTATCTGTGAATAAATTTTCTCTCCCACTTAGATTTTTAAAATATTTTTTAGAGTTATAAAAATCCGTTTAATTAAAATAAATTTATTAATTTCGAAAAATACACTATCTGAAAGAATCAAACATCTTTTTCTGTACACGATTCCAAAGATTCTGATTTATCAAACCATCTTTTCGTGTTTAAATGCGTAATAAATAAAATTTAGTAAATGTACAGTTTTTTCTTCAACTTTTTCAGCTAAGGTAGTGATTAAAGGTATTTTTTTATTTTATTTTTCGTTTCATATTTTTTTTAAAATAATAATTTACTTCGATTAAATATTTTTTTATTTAACTAATTCAAAATTAAAAATTAATTCCCACGTTATTCCAAGATATCCGATTTTTAAAAAAAATCATTTTAAAAGCGATATTTTGTAAAAAAATAAAATTTCTAAAGTTTTTTTTATTTACTTAAAATTATTTAATTAAAAAATTTTATTTTATTTTTTATTATAAAATATTTTAATTAAAATTAAAATTTTAAATTAATTAAATTAACATAACAAATAAAATAGATATGCAATCATTCACGCAGTATATATATATATATAAACATAATATGCATATATCCTGATTTTATGATCCAAGTGAAACATTGAGATGTTCCAGTCTCCCTTAGAGAGTCAGCTGTTTCAATCCCTGTTCGCCTTTGATTCAGTGTCCTGATTGCATCAAGCTTCCCTGATAAGATATGATATATAAATATATATCATATCAATCTCGTATATATCAGAATATATATCAAAATCAGTCCTGGGAGAGAGAAAGTTGTTGGCAACCACCAGCCACCGCCGGCACCACCTTGCCGCCACCTTCAGGCGGCTCTTGCATCCTCATCCGGGCTCGGTTCTCGACGAGTTTTACATTGTTGGAAAGATCTCGAAATATGAAATTTTTCTATCAAAAAATTCGCTGAAAAATTGCTCAAAAAACGATCGAAAAAATGACCCAAACTCAAAGAACGCTGCTGCCCGCCACAGCACTGCGCCGCCAACTTCCCAGGGCTTTTTCAACCTCTTCCCAAACTAAGTTTTCGAAGTACTTTATATCAAAATAAAACTATCAAAAAGTACTATTTTTCTATTAAAAAAACTGCTCAAACAGATCCCAAAAAACTATCGAAAACATTTCCTGAAGCTGTTGCCATCGCACCAAGCACCGCCACCTTTAACCGCCAACTTCCTAAGGCCGTTCCGGCCTCATTCGAACTCCGTTTTTGACGTACTTTATATCGAAAGAAAGCTCTAAAAAATTATAATCTTTGTGTCAAAAAATTGCTCAAAAATAGCCCAAAAAATTGCCTGGAAACTACTGCTATAGCGCCACCGCCGCGAGAAAAAATCACCGTTGTTTTTGTCCTTTTTAATGCACTGTTTGGCCCAATTTTTTCTTGTTTTTGAAAAAATTTTAAGGTATGTTTTATTACTATTTTATGTTTAAAAAACTACTCAAAAAACAGTCCAAAAATGGCCCAAAAATCATAAAAATCGCTGTCAAACCGCCGCCGGCTAAACCACCGGAACCGGGATATTTTGGTGATTTTTTCTCGTTGTTTTGTACTTATTTTTTATGCTATTTTTTATACAGAAATACCACAAAAAAACTCACCAAAAAAATAGTTTAAAATCATTAAAAACTTACTACGATTCATGGCCCGTAAAAACCTGAACTACCGCCAGTGCCGCCTCCGTTCTTGGATATGTTCAACCTGTTCTTAAATAATCTAAACAGGTATTTTAAAAATAGAAACTAGCTATTACATCAATCTTATGTCCTGAAAGCTCACATTCGATCTATCACGGTCAACTCCCATGATTAAAAATAATAATCACCATTCACACCATTCAATCAAACATAAAAATTAAATGACGATCATAAAATCGAAATAAGAATGCCTGCAAAACAAAGTTAGCAATAGTTCTAGAACTATCCGATCCCGATAATCAAAAATAAAAAACAAAACGGCTCTGATACCAATTGTTGAAGGCAAAACTACCAAGATTTTTGTTTTTGCAAACGATTAATGAAAAAAAATTAACTGGATGGGCAAATGCCAAAACGGGCTCTAGATAAAAACTTTTGATGATGAGCGATCAAAATAAAACCCGTGCATCCGAAGTTAATTTAGAAGAATACCTTTTTATCGGTCGAATCTTCATCTACAATTTGAATCTGAGTTGAAGCTCCTATTAGATTTTCTACTGTATTCCCTTATGCGATTCTCGGATATAGTGTGGGTTATAATCCTCCGAGAACTTGTACCGGTAGAACCAAGACAGCTTTAGTCTTAGAAAACAAGTTATGAAACTGGTTCAGCCTACCCGCATATATATAGGGTTACAGTAGGGACCTGGAGATTAATTATGAGTAAGACTATTCGTGGAACACAGACACAGATCAGCGGCTCTCGCAATTAAGCAAACCTCGTAGCGGTATCTACAATTATGGAAAATCAACAGCGATTTCTGCAATTTTCATAAAACACTGAATTACAGTTCACACCACTAAAGAACTATAATTGCACTATAACTCATAATCTCAAGACCATATAGTATTGATCTCCTGTTATTAAATGCTTACTATTTCTCCCCACGTTAAGATTCTCGATACCCACAAATTAAATTTAATTACTGATAATTTAATTAAATTGGCATCTTTATATATTCCTTAAGCCTTTTCGCTTAACTTATTTGACCGCCGAATAATCAAATCCACCTACAAGGTTTGGCTCGGTCAAAACTTATAAACTTTCTTAAGGGGGTATCATCAATCCTGATCTTTCGGGACGTAGATTCTATCAATAATTAATATTTGCCATATAAATAATACCGTTATCGAACTCACCGGGAATATAGACCCATATAAGATCGTATCTTCTAATGAATCAAACAACGAATATTAAATATATTCAAATCAATAATTATTTCAGGATTAAGAGAATAAGCACTATTTACAATAACCTTGGGGCGTGAATTAATTTATGTAATCAGTATAAAATTAATTATCCCAAATATCCCGTTCAATACACACAAAGTGTACTAGCACAGAGAGTCGGAACAATAGACGACGCTATTATCTGTTCCTCATAACCAAGACAGGCCTACT
>JAULJZ010206791.1:0-19054 GCA_032270985.1 Heliamphora pulchella
TTTCAGATCGTGTGGCTTTCGAAATTAATAAATTTATTTTAATTAAATAAATTTTTATAATCCTAAAAAATATTTTAAAAATCTAAGTAGGAGAGGAAATTTATTCACAAATAAATTATACGGTCTCCATCACTAGTTTGTAGGCGATGCAATTAAATGCTGCGTGTTGGTAGTAAGGCCTTTCTCCCCAACGGACAAATTAATTACGGTATCGCTAGTAGAAACCTCATTTAGGGATAATTCTGGATAATTGTTAGTGTGGATCACTTCTTCGTCTGAAGGGTTCATTGCGAAACGATTGATTTGAGATTATGTAATGGTTAACACTTAGCTGTATATAATAGTATTCTCTTCATCTGAGTCACTACTATTATATACTGGATCGAAACCATATCAACTATTTAATTTTACTTGGCATGGTCAGTTGCCTAAATAGTAAAATTAAAAGGAATTGGTCTGTTTGGTCTTATGAAGGATAGTAGACGTCCTCTCATCAAGGCATGCTATTATCAAGTTACTAGGCTGCTGGCGAATTAATTTTAAAATGGTACAGGGAACCAAATTAAAATAAATTCAATATTTTGCTCATCATAATTAACATTTTTTTTAATTATGTGATTCTTAGAATTAAAATGGCTTTTAACCCACTCGCTTTAATACTCAAAGAAAACAAACTAACGGGACTGAATTTTGTTGACTGAAAATGTAATTTGGATATAGTTTTAACTACAAATGGTATTCTTTCAATACCAGAAAATATATTTGTTTCTGAAAAAAGTTCTTCCTCTAGGCTGAAAGGCATGAAGAAGAAAAAAGTTTAAAATAAGGAGAGACGGTTTCCAAGATAGTTAGTGACTACAAACTGGTGTAAAAAAGTCGAAAGGTAAATATTTTCATTGCAACAAGACCTGGTACTGAAAAAAGCTATGTCTAATATTTCTCAAAAGGCAGAACAAACAGGGTAATTTCTGTTCATTGGTTGTGAAAACGTGTTTAGCGATGTTATCTACTGGTACTTGGTGTGTAGATACGAGAGCCACTAATCATGTCTACAATTCATTGCAGGAGTTTTCGAAAACCCGACAACTTAGTGATGGGGAGATTTACCTGCATATGGGTAATAATACAATGGTAATAGCAGTTATAGTATGAGATGTCACTCTCAGTTTTGGTAGAGATCGGGTTTTAATATTGAGAGATTATCTTTATGTACTTTCCATTAGAAGGAACTTAGTTTCCGTTTCTGAATTAGTTACAAAAGGATATTTGATTTATTTTAGTAACTCTGTGGTTATTAAGGATAATAAATGGATTATTTGTTTTGATACATTGGTGGATGATTTTTGTATTATTACTCCAATCTCTCCTACATTGTAATTGACTGGAACGAATAATACATCTATATTACTATATAAAAGAAAGATTAATTATTTAATGAACCAAACGTTTCTTTGGCACTTACGCTTGGGTCATATTATTTTAAAAAAAGATAAATAGACTGGTAGCAGATAGATTTTTGAGTTCATTGAAAGTGGAGGCACTTTCAGTCTGTGAATCTTGCTTAGAAGGTAAAATGACTAAGAGGCCATTTTCGGCTGGGCTAAAGAATCATTGGAACTGGTTCATTCTGATGTGTGTGGTCCAATGACAATTCAGGCTAGAGGTAGTTTTGAGTACTTCATCAGTTTCATTAATGACTACTCAAAGTATGGATACATTTACCTGATGCACCGTAAGTCTGAATTCTTTAAAAAATTTAAAAAATTCAAGGCGGAGGCGGAGAAACGTCTGGGTAAAAGTATCAAATCACTATGATCTGACCGTGGTGGGGAATGCCTCTTTGGAGAGTTTAATAACTACTTGTCATTAGAGAGAATTATATCCCAATTGACTGCACCTGGCACTCTGCAGTAGAATGGTGTAGCAAAAAAAAGAAATAGGACTCTTATGAAAATGGTAAGGTCCATGATGAATTATTTTGGTTTACCTGATTCGTTTTGGGAACTCGCTTTACAGACAGCGGCTTACATTCTGAACTTGGTACCTTCTAAGTCAGTACCTTCGACTCTCATAGAATTGTGAATCGGGCGTAAGCCTAGTTTAAAACACATTCAGATTTGGAGGTGTTCAGTACATGTGCTGAAAGAGAATGCGGGTAAGTTGGAACCGAGGACAGAAGTCTGTTTCTTCGTAGGGTATCACAAGGGAACGAAGGGTGGACTATTTTATAATTCTAAGGATCAAAAGGTCATTGTTAGTACCAATGCCTGATTCTTGGAAGAGAATTATATTATGGATCATAGGACCAAAAGCAATATTGTTCTGGAATAACTAAGAGAAAATACCAGTAGAACGGAAGAACAAGTCACTGATATCCCATTACCTCGTCGTAGTGGGCGGATTATCGGGACAGGTGAAAATCAAGAACGAGGTGCTGATACACAAGGTTTTGATTCTATACGGTGTGTTACTACTAGTACATAAACATAGGTAGTGCCTCGTTGTAGTGGGAGGGTTGTTCATTAACCTAACCGGTATATGTTCTTGGGAGAGTCTTTTGACATGATCCCGACGAAACTAGATACCGAGCCCTATAACTACAATGAAGCACTTTAAGACAAAGATGCAGATCTTTAAAAAAGAGCTACGAATTCAGAGATGGAATCTATATATTCTAATTAGGTCTGGAAACTTTTACAACCACCCGAATGGATAAAATCTATTGGATGCAAGTGGATCTACAAGAGGAAGAGAGGAACAGACGGGAAGGTTAAAATCTTCAAAGTTAGGCTTATTGCTAAAGGGTTCACTCAGAAAGAAGGGATCGATTATAAGGAAACCTTTTTTGTCGGTAGCCATGCTTAAGTCTATCCGGATTCTCTTATCCATTGTCGCTCATTTCGATTACAAAATCTGGCAAATGGACGTCAAGACAGCTTTTCTTAACGAAAGTCTTGACGAGTGTATCTATATGATACAACCAGATAGATTCATTGCAAAGGGCCAAGAACACATGTTGTGTAAGCTTAAGAGATCCATTTATGGACTTAAGCAAGTATCGATGTCTTGGAACAGTAGATTTGATCAAGCCATTAAGTCTTATAGTTTTGATCAAAGTCCAAATGAGTCCCGTCTGTATAAGAAGCGTGATAGAAGCGTGGTGATCTTCCTAGTACTTTATGTAGATGATATTTTGCTCATCGAAAATGATATGGGGGCATTATCTACGGTTAAAGTATAGTTATCTGGACAGTTTGATTTGAAAGACTTGAGAGAAGTCAGTCACATCCTTGGGATCAAGTTTGTGTGAGATCGAAAACAAGGATGTTGGGCTTATCACAAATAAAGTATATCGATGATTTTTTTGCTTGTTTTAGCATACAGGATTCTAAGAAAATGGTTTTCCCATTTCAAGCATGGAATCACTCTATCCAAGAATCAGCGTCCTAAAACACTTGATGAGATTGAGAAGATGAAGGCGGTTCATTATGCTTTGACAGTAGAAAGCCTCATGTATGCTATACTTTGCACTGGACCTGACATCTGCTTTGCCGTTGGCATATATAGCAGATATCAGTCTAATCTAGAGTAGGAGCATTGAACTGTGATAAAGAATATAATCGAGTACTTAAAAAGGACTAAGGATTATGTATTGGTTTACCAGGTAGACAGTCTAGTACCTTTGGGGTACATAGACTCAGATTTTCAGTCAGACATAGAGCTTACATCAGGAGACAACCTTGTAGATCATTTACAAAGAACTTACCGATTAAGACTTTTGATAGTCATGTAGAGGGCATGGGAGTCAGATGTATGGCAGCATGATTTTGAGTATAAGTGGAAGATTGTTAGGGTTGGTATACTGAAAATCATATTTTTAGTATTTAATTTTATTTTAATAAAATTAATTTTCTATTTTAAGAGAATCTTTATGAGTAATGTATGCATATAATTTCTTTGTTATGCATAGATGTCTAATGTTCTGTATAGTATTTAATCTGGTGTGTAGAGTACAACTTACACACAAAATATTAGATTTTAGATTCTTGCAGAATATAAGTTTTATATTCACAGTTTAGATGGAAATGGACATACTATCAGTACGACTGTGGCATAGAGTTTTAGTAGGCTGTCTTGATTACGGAAAACATATAATAGCGTCGTCTATTGTTCCGACTCTTTTTGTCAGTATACTTTGTGTGTATTGAACGGGACATTTGGGGTAGTTAATTTTATACTGATTATATTAATTCACACCCCAAGCTTATTATGAATAGTGCTTATCCTCTTAATCCTGAAATAATTATTGATTTGCGTATATTTAATATTTGTTATTTTGATTTATTAGAGGGTGTGATCTTATATGGGTCTATATTTTTGGTGAATGGGATAATAGTATTATTTATATGACGAATATTAATTATTGACGAAATCCACGTCTCGAAAGATCGAGATTGACGATACCCCCTTAAGGAAGCTTATAAGTTTTAACCGGGTTAAACCCTGCAAGTAGATTTAATTATTCAGCGGTCAAATAAGTTAAGCGGAAGGGCTTAAGGAATATCAAGATGTTGATTAAATTAAATTGTCAGTAATTAAATTTAATTGGCGGGTATCGAGAATCTTAACGTGGGGAGAAATGATAAGCATTTAATAACAGGAGCTCAATGCTATATGGTCATGAGGTCAGAGTGTAATTATAATTCTTTAGTGTTATGAACTGTAATTCAGTGTTTTATGAAAATTGCAGAAATCGCTGCTGGTTTTCCGTAATTACAGATACCGCTATGAGATTTGCATAATTGTAGAAACTGCTGATACGTGTCTGTGTTTCACTGAAAGTTTTACTCATAATTACTCTCCAAGTCCCTACTGTAGCCCTATATATATGCAAGTAGACTGAATTAGTTTTATAACTTGTCTTCTAAGACTAAAGTTGTCTTGGTTCTGTCGGTATTAGTTCTCGGAGGATTATACCCCACACTATATCCGGGAATCGCATAAGAAAATACAGTAGAAGATTTGACAGGAGCTTCAACTTGAATTCAAATTGTGGTTAAAAATTTGATCGGTAAAAAGGTATTTTTCTAAATTAATTTCGGATGCACGGGTTTTATTTTAATCGTTCGTCATCAAAAGTTTTATCTGAATCCCATTTTGGTGTTTGCTCGTTTAGTTAATTTTTTTCGTTAATCATTTACAAAAACAAAGATCTTGGTAGTCTTGTCTCCAACAATTGGTATTAGAGCCGTTTTATTTTTTATTTTTGGTTATCGAGGCTGGGTAGCTTTAGAACTGTTGCTAATTTTGTTTTGTAGGCATTCTAATATCGATTTTATGATCGTCATTTATTTTTTCATATTTGATTGAATGGTGTGAATGATGATTATTACTTTTTTTAATCACGGGAGTTGACCGTGATAGATTGAATGTGAGCTTTCGAGACATAGGATCGATGTAATAGCTAGTTTTATGTTTATAAATATCTGTTTAGATTATTCAAAAATAAGTTGAACATGTCCAAGAACACGAAGAACGGAGGCGGCAGCGGCGATGGTTGGGGTTTTAACGGGCCACAGATCGCGAAAAATCCCATATTTTGAGTGCTTTTCAACGATATAAAAGCTCGTAAAAAACAGAGTCTGGAAGAGGCGACAGGAGCTGGCAGTGGCTGGTGGTGGTTTGGCGGGTAAGTTGGAACCGATGATAGAAGTCTATTTCTTTGCTAGGTATCCCAAGGAAATAAAATGTGATTTATTTTATAATCCTAAAGATTAGAAGGTCATTATTAGCACAAATATCCCATTCTTGGAAGAGGATTATATTATGGATCATAGGCTTAAAAGTAAAATTGTTCTGAAAGAATTTAGAGGAAATACCAGTTGAACGGAAGAGAAACCACAAGTTACTGATATCCCATTACCTCGTCGTAGTGGGAGAATTATTAGGATATGTGTAGATCGTGAACCAGATCAGAGTGCTATCATCAACATGCCAGACGAGCATGTGGGTAATGGTACACAGGGTTCAGATTTTGCACAGCGCGTTATTGTTAGTACACCGACGGAGGTAGTGTCTCGTCGTAGTGGGAGAGTTGTTCATCAACCCGATCGGTATATGTTCTTGGGAGAGTCTTTCGACAGGATCTTGGTAGAATTGAATACCGAATCCTGTAACTACAACGAAGCACTCCAGAGCAAAGATGCAGATTTTTAGCAAAAGGTTATGAATTTAGAGATAGAATCTATGTATTTTAATCAGGTCTGGGAACTTGTAGAATCACCTGAATAGATAAAACCCATCAGATGTAAGTGGATTTACAAGAGAAAGAGAGGAGCAGACGGGAAGGTAAAAACCTTCAAAGTTAGGCTTGTTGCAAAAGGATTCACTCAAAAAGAAGGGATCGACTATGAGAAAATCTTTTTATCGGTAGCCATGCTTAAGTTTATTTGAATTCTCTTATCTATTGCGGCTCATTTCGATTATGAAATTTGACAAACGAAAGTCAAGACAACTTTTCTCAATAGAAGTCTTGACGAGTGTATCTATATGGTATAACTAGACGATTTCATAGCAAAGGGCTAGGAGCACATGTTGTGCAATCTTAAGAGATTTATTTATAGATTTAAGTAGGTATCGAGGTTTTGAAATACTCGATTTGATGAAATCATAAAATTTTATGATTTTGATCAAATTCCAGATTAGTGTTGTATGTACAATGTGAGAACCTGACCCGTTTTCTTTTTCGGCGTTTTTCGACGCGTGTTTGTCGTTTTTGATTTTGCTTGTTTTAAATGCTTTTAGATGCATGATCGAGTTTAGATATGCATGCGAGGCAGGTTCCGAGGGCCGCAGAACATTGTGGTGCGAATTTTGAAAATTTTCAAAAAAAAAGATATTTTGGAGGCCTATAAATATCTAGAGTTATATATTTTCAAAACTTCTAAGCTAAGTTTTCTTTTTTCTCTCTGCCTTCTCTCTAACTTCTTAGGGGCCCAGGGCTCGATTTTCGACGATCCAACGGCAGATCCCTGCTATTGGCACGGTGGGCTACGCGTTCATCCGGACAGAATTTTATTCCGACGAAGCTTGATTTTGCATGTGGTTCGAGGCGTCGAGTTTTTAACTCACCGAGGTAGGATCCTAGACTCTCATGTCTTATAAGGGTACTACGTGCAATCGTGCGTGTTTTTACCAGTTAAAAATGCATGAAAAATCAATTTATGTTTCAAGAAAATCGGCTTTTGGTTTAAAAAGAAGGTTTTGTGTTGTTTCGGTTGGATAGAACCGGGTTTTGAGGTTTTTTGTTCAGTGGTTCTTGATGTTTTTGGCTCGTGTATGTCCGTGGGTGTTAAATATATGCGAATCGGTAGATTTATGAGTGTTTTGAAGCATCATAGTGAGTGTTGGAGAGTTTGGGGGCTTAGAGCACCAAGAATAGGGAAATCTGGGTTTTTCTCGGGTGGTAGCTCGCTCGAGCACCCGATGCCCACTCGATCGGACTAGCTGCACAGGGCCATTTTGTTTTGATGTTATCTCCCTTGTTCGGATTCGAAATTGGGTCGTTCTTATACTCAAATCGAAGCCCCAAAAATCTTCTTTCCAATGAAATCTCTCTCACCTTAAAATGCTTTTTATGGAAAGAGTTATGATCAAAAGAGTGAAGGTATGTCAGAGTTTCTAAATCATTTTTCACCCGTTTTTGGCTGAATATTTGGAAAAAGGTTATTTTTCATCTTAGTTGGCCGAGTTGGGTGTGTGGGAGTTTGTGTTGGCCATGTTGGGCGTGTGTGGATTCGTGTTAGCCGTGTGGGGGTTAGTGTTGGCCGTGTTGGGCGTGTGTTGGTTTGGGTTATGATATGAGGTGGTTGAGCCTTGGTTTCCAATTGGCGTCCTACGATATTCAATTGATTAATTTATGAGAATTAGTCGTTTCAAATACCTATGGATTCTTTTTGGGCTTCTGTTGGTTGTGTGATGGCTTCGGGAGTCGTGTCATAGCTTCAGGTGTTTGTTAGGTGCCGTCCTCGGGGGTAACGTGCATAGTTAGATGCAAGTTTTTGGTACATGGTTGTGTGCGTGGTGGTTTATGCATCGTTGCATGTGGGGGCATAGTTTTGTTTCTCGATTTGGGTTTCCTCCCAGCGTTGACCGCTTGAGCTGTGGTCGTGCGCTCGAGCGGGCTGGTGGCAGTGTGTTATGTCGGTAGGGTACCGTTCGATCGGTGGTTGTGCACTCGAGCGGGATTGTGGCAGTGTGCTATGTTGGTTGGGGACCGCTCGAGTGCTTGGGCTGTGTTGGCCTTCGGGTTAGGTTTTGATTTTGGTTTTCTGTATCGTTGGTTGTCCCGGTGTATGGATGGGTCCCAATTTGTGGATGGGTTGTTCGGGTATCAAATGACGGATGTGTGGCATGTGATGTCGTGTCGGGTTATGTGACGGGTGGCGTCATGATGTGACGTTATATATGGATATGTAAGTTTATAACTGGTTACGTGCATTTATAACTCTAGTTTATTTATGTACGGAACATGTAAGTGGATTACATGGCTTTGGTGTCGTTATGTGTAATGTGGTTTATGCTTTAAAACGTAGAGTTTTATAGCCATGTGACGTGGTTTGTGAAACGTAGTGTTGGTACGTGATTTTATGCATTTAAATCCTGATTAGGTTATGCATAGGTGTATGGAATGAGATAGATGAATATGTGGTTCTGTGAACGTTAGCTCTGGCTGACGGTGCGTATGTTAGGGCGTATAGTGGTCCTTCGGTGAAAGTTCGTAAAGATGCATACGTGGAGCGGATAGTGGTCCCTCGGTGAAAGTTCGTAAAGATGCATACGTGGAGCGGATAGTGGTCCCTCGGTGAAAGTCCGTAAAGATGTGTATATGAGAAGCGGATAATGGTCCCACGGTGAAAGTTTGTGAAGATATCTGTTGACCCTGGTCGACGAAGCATAGTGGGGCGGATAAGGGTCCTACGGTGAAAGTCCGTAAAGATGTGTGATGAGGGTGGATAATGGTCCTACGGTAAAAGTCTTTGAAGATGTGTGTGTTGCACGGGTGGCGTGCGTTGTATGTGTTACATGGGTGGCGTGCGTTGTATGTGTTGCACGGGTGGCGTGCGTTGTGTGGGTTGCACGGGTTGCGTACGCTGCATAGTTGGGGCTGTGGTTCTTCGGTAAAAGTTTGAGAAGATACAGGGATTGCATGAACTGCATATTGGGACGGATATATCAATTTTCTTAAAACTGTATTAACGGCCTGCGGGAGTTGAAATACTGTATTAACGGTCTACGGGAGTCGTAATACTGGAATCGTTTTCAAGGTTCTGATGAGTCGAAAAATGATTTTTATCCTCGCTTTCCCATTGCTTGTGAAAATTGTTTTTAATGGCTCATGTGAGTCGTGATCTAAAACTGTTTTCAAGGCTTGAAAGAGAGTCTAAACCTACACTTCGATTTTCCTAGCATGTTTTGTTTATATTGCATGCTTGTCTAGTTTCTACTGAGCCTTAGCACACGGTGTGGGATTTGATTTTCTTCAGGTACCGGTCACGCAGGTTGATCTGGAGGTGCCGAAGGAGGTGAAAGAGTGTAGTCTTCCATTTTGCTAGTTTTGTTACATGCATATTGTAACATGTATTTCGGTGTTGGAGCCGTATAATGTAAGTCGTTTGGCGTTTATATACAATACATGTATAGTTTATATTGAGAGTGTATCCTCGGTTGGGTTGTATGTTTGGTTGTTGTGGGTGTGTACGTGACCCGGAGTTTAGGGCATGACTAATTGGTATCAGAGCTCTGGGTTCGAATACCTAGAGCTGTGGGAAGACGGTGCATCGCCGTGTGAGGTTGATTGCGTGTGCTTGAGTGCATGTGTTTAGATATTCTGATAACATGAACGTGCTGACATGTTAAATATGTGAATAATGTGTATATGTGAGCATATGGGTTGAACTGTGGGATTGATTAGTCCTGCCTTTGGGCGTTTGGATTAACAAACTTGGGGGCCAAGTTAGAAATGCATTTCACTGATGTGATTTGTAGCCGGGAATCTGAGTAGGTTATCCAGATTGATGTGTTATTCTTGTCGGTTCTTCTCGGTATATGGGATTTGTTAAGCATGAACCTATATGCTTATGTGTTAGCATATTTATGTGGTTCATGTCTATATGTTGCGTCTTATGTTCTTTCATAGACATAATGTTTGCGCGGAGATGGCGAGGCTGTGTTTGAGGTTGTGACCATGGGTTTGGAGTTGGTGGTGGACTCCATGGGTGGTGTGCTTTGTTGAGGCAGCGGTTGGTGAGGATGTGAGGTTAGGGTGAGTTGTAGATCCCGCGTCTTTGAGATAATTGGCCGTTGTTTAGGATGCCTGACCTTGTTTGACTATATCCTATGAATGGTTTGGCTAACCATCTCGTATGCTTGTGTCGATTGTGATCAACGTGTTGTTTCTTTTGACCTTGAGTTGAATTTCGGGGACAAAATTCCTTTAAGGGGGTAGAGTCGTGAGACCCTGACCCGTTTTCTTTTTCGGAGTTTTTCGATGCGTGTTTGTCGTTTTCGATTTTGCATGTTTTAAATACTTTTAGATGCATGATCGGGCTAAGATATGCTTGCGGGGCAGGTTCCGGGAGCCATGGGACATTGCGGTGCGAATTTTGAAAAATTTCAAAAAAAAAAAATATTTTGGAGGCCTATAAATATCTGGAGTTAGATATTTTTAAAAGATATTTTCAAAAACTTCTCAGCTAAGTTTTTTTTTCTCTCTGCCTTCTCTCTAACTTCTCGGGGGCCCGGGGCTCGATTTTTGACGATCCAACAGCGGATCCCTGCTATTGGCATGGTGGGCTACGCGTTCATTCGGACGGAATTTTATTTCGACGAAGCTCAATTTTGCACGTGGTTTGAGACGTCGAGTTTTTAACTCACCGAGGTAGGATTCTAGACTCTCATGTCTTATAAAGGTGCTACGTGTAATCGTGAGTGTTTTTACCGGTTAAAAATGCATGAAAAATCGATTTATGTTTCAATAAAATTGGGTTTTGGTGTAAAAAGGAGGTTTTGTGTTGTTTCGGTTGGATGGAACCGGGTTTTGGGGTTTTTCGTTCGGTGGTTCTTAATGTTTTGGGCTTGTGTATGTCCGTGGGTGTTAAATATATGTGAATCGGTAGGTTTACGAGTGTTTGGAAGCATCATAGTGAGTGTTGGAGAGTTTGGGGGCTTAGAACACCAAGAACAGGGAAATCTGGATTTTTCTCGGGTGGTTGCTCGCTCGAGCACCCGATGTCTGCTTGAGCAGACTAGCTGCGTAGGGCTGTTTTGTTTTGATGTTATCTCCCTCGTTTGGACTCGGAATTGGGTCGTTCTTGTACTCAAATAGAAGCCCTGGAAGTCTTCTTTTCAATGACACCTCTCTTACCTTAAAATTCATTTTTTAGAAAAAGTTATGATAAAAAGAGTGAAGATATGTCAGAATTTCTAAACCGTTTTTTACCCGTTTTTGACCAAATATTTGGAAAAAGGTTATTTTTCATCTTGATTGGCCGCATTGCGTGTGTGAGAGTTTGTGTTGGCCGTGCTGGGCGTGTGTGGGTTCGTCTTGGCCGTGTTGGGTGTGTGGGGGTTAGTGTTGGCTGTGTTGGGCATGTGTTGGTCTGGGTTATGATATGAGGTGGTGGGACCTTGGTTTCCAATTGTCATCCTACGGTATTCAATTGATTAATTTATGAGAATTAGTCGATTCAAATACCTGTGAATTCTTTTTGGGATTCGGTTGGTTGTGTGATGGCTTCGGGAGCTATGTCATAGCTTCAGGTGTTTGTTAGGTGCCGTGCATAGTTAGATGCAGATTTTTGGTACATGGTTGTGTGCGTGGTGGTTCATGCATCGTTGCATACGGGGGCTTGGTTTTGTTTCTCGGTTTGGGTTTCTGCCCAGCGTTGATTGCTCGAGTGGTGGTCGTGCGCTCGAGCGGGTTGGTGGCAGTGTGTTATGTCGGTAGGGGACCGCTCGAGCGGTGGTTGTGTGCTCGAGCGGGGTTGTGGCAGTGTACTATGTCGGTTGGGGACCGCTCGAGCGGTGGTTGAGCGCTCGAGCACTTGGGCTATGTTGGCCTTCGGGTTAGGTTTTGGTTTTGATTTTCTGTATTATTAGTTGTCTCGGTGTGTGGATGGGTCCCGATTTGTGGATGGGTCATTCGGGTATCGAATGACGGGTGTGTGGCATGTGATGTCGTGTTGGGTTATGTGACGGGTGGCATCATGATGTGAAGTTATATATGATTATGTGCGTTTATAACTGGTTACGTGAATTTATAACTGTAGTTTATTTATGTACGGAATATGTAAGTGGATTACATGGCTTTGGTGTTGTTATGTGTAACGTGATTTATGCTTTAAAATGCAGAGTTTTATAGGCATGTGACGTGGTTTGTGAAACGTAGTGTTGGTACGGGATTTTATGCATTTAAAAAGAGGTTAGTTTAGCCTCTTTGGTGTGAGATTCTTGCGTTCCTCTCGGCGATTCAACCGTTGGAGAGCCGATCTTGGTCTTGGGAGACTATATTCTCACCACGTGGTTAGAGATCGTTGTGATTGGAGCTCATGTAAAGTTTCCTCTTGTGAATCTAGTTTCCAAAAGGTAGGATTCAAGACTTTCTTTGAATGTTTATGTGATATGTGTTGTATATTTTATGCTTATGAATATCTGAGCATGAGAATTGAGTTTTCTTGAAACCCTAAGTGAGTTTGATGATAATGGAGGCTAGGCCTTGGATTTATGAGGGGTTTAACTTCATTCCATCTTGATATTGTTCTTTCTTGTGGTTGGAACAACAAAATGAAGATCTAGGGTTTGGGTTTTAATTTAAACTATGGAAATTGGGGGTTTGGGTTTAAAACTTTAGTATGATGAAATTGACATGATCGATGATTAAATTGTGAGTTATTACAACTATTGTGAATGCTATTTCATGAATTTAAGTGGTACCTGTTGATGTTGGGCCGAAAGTGCGGGTTTCGTGGAATAAAACTAATGAAATTGTGAAGTTGGTGCCAATTAACGGTTAATTCATGGTTTGAACCCTATAGTATTGAAAATGCGAATAATGAAAATGTCTAATGATGTGGGTTGGGCGAGAGGAACCCTTGGGGTTGAACTCGTGCGTGCGTTTTGGGTGATTTATATGTATAAAAATGGCCGATTTGGGATCCAAGGGATCGTTTAAGATTGGACACGAGTTGCTCCACGGTGAAAGACCAAAAAACTG
The DNA here is from genome assembly GCA_032270985.1 of Heliamphora pulchella. Classification (NCBI taxonomy): domain Eukaryota; kingdom Viridiplantae; phylum Streptophyta; class Magnoliopsida; order Ericales; family Sarraceniaceae; genus Heliamphora; species Heliamphora pulchella. The sequence continues at coordinate 13,274 of JAULJZ010206791.1, forward strand.
CGCAGATTGGTTTCTCTGCCCGCCGGCTAGTGAACTGGGAAAAGACGTTTGTCGTGTCGGGGTAGAGAACGTTTTGTTACTCCATAGGGCCTGTGTGGCTGGGTTGGTTGTAGCGTTACGCGGGTCTATACGCTCGTCCGACGTTGACACTTGAGATTGTTAACCACGAGTTGGTGAAATACAAGAAAAGTCTCTATGTGTGTGTAGGCGTGTGTTACAACGTATCGAGTTGGTAAAATCATAAATTGAGAATTGAAGATGTTAATGTGTTTGGTTAATAGAAAACAATAAACCCGTTTTGAATGAACTCGATTATGCATGGGAAATTTACTTTGGAATGAAAGATATGAATTCTATTAAACTTATATGTATATCTTGCATAACCATCTTCGCATGCCATGCATACCTTCAATGTTAGTCGTGTTCCTACGAGCTTCGGCTCATGTTGTTTAACAACATTTCAGGCAATAACGGAAAGAAGGCCATGGAGTGAGACCAATGGTTCAAGGCTTTTGGGAAGCTTGATGGGATTGCATTATCTCCTTAAATAGTTGATTTTTTGAGAAATGAGAGTGGAAAGATGTAATTCCTTTTTGGGTATTTGGATTACTGTATTTATGAACTAAAATACTGTTGTTGTAAGACCATAGGGTCATATATTCATGTGATCCGTGCATGCGAGGACGTACTTACTTGGTTACTTACTTGGTTGGGTTGAATACCTTGATCGAATTATGAATGAATTTTGACAGAAATGTTTGACTTATGATAAAGAATGAATTGGTTCTCAATTTCTTATTTTCATACCATAACTTTACTCCCTCTAAGCAAGTTTAATAAAAACCATTAGTTGAATCTTATTTCCAAAATTAAAGAAATTTTTTTTCAGTTTTGGGCAAAACTCTCGGGTGTGTTACCCCTCGAGTGGTTAGGTGTCCGCTTAAGCGGTCTCCGCTGTGTTTCACCTTTAAAAATTTGTTTTAAATCAAGTTTCTCACATGTGGATTTTTAGGCATGAATGGGTTGTCAAAGGCATAGTTTTCAAAGAAAATGGTTTTCACATCAACCTAGTTTCAAAACATGCTCGAATTATAATAAAACGAGATCGAAGCGTTTCAAGTATAGTTACAATGTCCAACTTGATATAACTACCCGAGAGCTTGAAACAACCCGACAGGAGAGCAGGGAATCTTTTGTTGACTTCTTGACTCGATGGAGGGGTACGGCCGCTAAGATGACAAACTAACCTTCTGAAAAGGAGCAAGTAAGGATGGTGGTAAAGAACCTGCAGTCTCCGTTGAAGCGTCACTTGATCACGCAGTCACTCTCCACATTCGAGCAATTGTTTGACGCTGGGGTCTAGATAGAGGATGCAATCCAGTCTGGGGATATTGAAAAAGCCGAGCCGAGCCAGAAACCATCAAGAAGGACCTTCCCTACAACCAACCAAAATCAATCCGCTGCTCGCTCGGGCGAGGTAAACCTTTTGAATCCTTCCACCCATCCAACGAACAACCTTCAGCAGTCAGCCAATGGCCAACAGCAACAAAAGCCGAGAAGGGTCTTTACCCCCCTCAATTTCTCTTTGTCCACCGCCCTGAATCGACTTGTCGAGAAGGGGCTCATCAAGCCATTGGACCCCATGCCTATTCCTGATCCCCTACCGCTAAGGTTTAATGCTTCCCAATACTGCGCCTTCCACCAAGGCCACGAGCACCTAACTGACAAGTGTTTGAGACTCTGGCACGAGATCCAAAACCTCATTGACAATAAGGTGATCCCACCACCATCTGTCACCCCAAAACCAAATGTCACTACCAACCCACTGCCGAATCATGCCTGGCAGGCTGGGATAAATTACATGTCTCTAGGGGAATTGGAGGACCCAAGTCAGCACATCTGTTCAGCGCACTTACCATGCCCTCATGTTTCAATAACTGAGGATCAGACAGCATGCTCGTTCATGATGATTAGAGGCCGTCGAGACATGATGGAAGAATGGAATGATAATACCTGGGAATGGTATCGACCGCTAATCCAAGTCTACCAACAAGAGGTAGAGCGCAATGAAGAAGATGATTGGCTATTGGATTTCCCGAGTCGACCTTATGGGTTTGGTCATGTGCTTGATGGAATCACCCTTCCCTAACTTTTTGAGGAAGAAGTATTCGTCGATGAGATGCAGTCCTATTGGCTGGTAAGGATTGCGTTGAAATCTGATGCGGCCGAGTGGATTAATTTTTGCGCCGCTCAGGAGCAGCAAGTAAACTTTATTGAAGAGGATATCTGAGAGGAAATTGATAACACATGGGCTATAGAAGAAGACGAGGAAAGAAGGGAAAGGGCCGCCATTAGTGACTTAAATAATCTGTGGACGTTCGAAGGCCCTCTGTACGTAAGCGAAGTGAGACAGACTGATAATGTGATGTCAAGATTATGGGATCCCAAAGATGGCGTGGAACACCTAACTAGAAGTGGACGACATTTTAAGCCAGCTCAGCTAGAGAAGGGACAGCCAAGTGGAAAAGGAAAAGAGACAGAGCAAGAGGAGGAAGATGATGCTGTATTGAGTTAGTTGAAAAAGACGCAAGCCAACATCAGCATTTGGGGGCTACTGATGGCCTCGCACAAACACAGGCAAGCTGTGCTGAAAGTTTTGAATAAAGCCAGCGTTTCAATAGAGGCCAACCCGGAGCAATTGATTGGAATGATTCTGCCGACGGTTGAACCAAAAGTCATTACTTTCTCTGATAAGGATTTACTTGCTGAAGAAAAAAGTCATAACAAGCCGCTTCACATCACTGTCAAGTGCCTAGAAAAATAGGTCCCAATAACCCTCATTGATAATGGGTCTGCCTTGAACGTTTGCCCATTGAGAATGGCCGTCTGTTTAGGGATGAGGCCAGATCAGTTCACTCTCTGCAATCAAGGGGTATGAGCCTATGATAACACAAGAAGGGACGTACTAGGACTGATGTTATTCGCCGTTTCAATAGGACCTCTAGAGACGTCAGTTGAGTTTCACGTGTAGGACGTGCCGGCCTCCTTCAATCCACTGCTGGGCAGGCAGTGGCTGCATGACCCAAATGTCCAGGCGGTACCATCTACCCTTCACCAAAAACTAAAATTGATAAAAAATGGGGCAGTTTTGACTATCCACGGGGAAGACAGCATTCACCTCCGAAAGGAGGAGAGGGCACAACTATGTTGGAAGTTCAGCATAGTGAAGATGATGTGTTACTCAGTGGTTTTCAGTTTGATGAAGAACAGGCTGTTCAGATGCTGATGAATGAAGAAGAAAGGTATGTCAACCCACGAGCGGTTACAATGATGAGGAAAATGTCCTTCTTCCCGGGTATGGGATTAGGACGTAAACTGCAGGGAATCCCGGAACCCATTTAGGTATTGCCAGCTTCACACTGTTTTGGTCTTGGGTAAGAGCCAACGGAGGAAGATCTGGAAGGGCCTAGAAGGGGGCGAAAGACCAATTATTCCGGGACGCTCAACGGGTACTTTGTCACGGAAGGGAAAAATTTCCCATATTGCGATTTTTCAGAGCCATGAGTCGACGAAGAAACCAATCAAAAGCTGCCAGGGTTAGAGATCTTTTTCAACCACCAGCTGTCTGATACGGAAGAGGAAGAAACAATGAAAAAAGAGAAGGAAGAAAAGAAGGTTCAGGAAGAAGATTGAGCCGACAAACTCGACGGTACCGATCTAGGATTACTGTTTAATGAAAAGATGGATCAGCTTTAGATACTGATCAGGGTTGCTTCATGATGGATTTCGGCGCACCAGCCGATTGCACCAAGCTTATCATCAGCGCGACTGCAAAAGAGGTGAAGAATTGAACCATCGAGTCTGATGATGTACACATTGTCTATCATGAGTCCGGGATTGAGTCGGAGTCTGTAGTCGAGGGCACATCTATTGGTGCTCCTCTCCATGCTTTTGCCATCGAGTTTGTAATCCCCTCTATTTTTAATGAAATGAACAAGATTTTCGGTTACTCTGCTTTGTTTGATTTATGTCATATGCTTTTCGACGATTTTGAATTCGACGGGGATATCCCCGAAGAAATAAAACTTTTAATAAAAAGAGATGAAGAAATGCGTGTCCAACTAATAATTGAAGAAACTTTGTCAATAAATCTGGGTAATGAAACTAACCCGCAAAATGTTCAAATTGGTTCTTTTTTATTCTTAGTTGAAAAGAACAACTAATAATTTTATTAATAGAATTCAAAGATGTATTTGCATGGTCTTACGAGGATATGCCCGAAATTGATCCTGACATTGTCCAACACCATATCCCCTTATACCCTGATGCTAAATCGGTCGAACAAAAATTAAGACGAATCCAGCCAGAATGGGCACTAAAGATCAAAGAAGATGTTGCCAAGCAAATCAACGCTGGATTCTTAATGGTAACCGAGTATCCGAAATGGGTAGCTAACATCATACCGATTTTAAAGAAGAACGGTCGTATCCGAGACTGCGTGAATTTTTGGGACCTCAATAAGGCCCGCCTGAAGGACGATTTTCCACTACCATACATCGACGTCGTAGTAGACAGTACAGCGGGGCATGCCTTGCTGTCGTTCATGGAAGGCTTCTCCGGGTACAATCAGATTCTGATAGATCCTGAAGACAGAGAGAAGACGACATTCACCACATCTTGGGGCACCTATTGTAATCGTGTGATGCCATTCGGTCTAAAGAATGCAGGGGCAACCTATCAAAGGGCTGCCTCTACTCTACTGCATGACATGATATATAAGGAGGTCGAGGTGTACGTGGATATATAATAGTCAAAGCTAAGAATCAGGATGGCCACATCGTAGCACTGTAAAAATTCTTTAAAAGGATTCGAAAATACAAGATGAGGCTCAATTCGCAAAAGTGTGCATTTGGAGTCACTGCCGGAAAAATGCTTAGATTTATGATTACGCAATGAGGCATTGAAGTTGACCCTTCAAAGATCAAAGCCATTTTGGAAATGCCTCCTCCAAAGACTGAACAAGAAGTTAGGGGCTTTCTAGGTAAAATACAGTTTATTAGTTGGTTCATTGCAAAATTAACAACTACTTGTGAGCCGCTTTTCAATTTGCTGAAGAAAGGAGTCAAGTTCGAATGGGATCAGAAATGTCAAGATGCCTTCGATGCTGTGCGACAGTACCTACAAAACCCTCCTGTTCTAGCTCCTCCCGAACCTGACAGGCCGCTGATCCTCTATTTGTCAGTAACCGATTCAGCTATGGGATGTATGTTGGCACAAAAAGGTGAAACTGGAGTAGAAAAGGCTATTTACTACTTAAGCAAGAAGATGACGGGGTCGAAAGTACGATACACGCTGCTAGAGAAGACATGTTGGGCCTTGGTTTGGTCTTCCTGAAAATTAAGGCATTATATGTTGTCTTTCACATAAATATCATCTCCCAGATGGACCCTTTGAAGTATTTGTTCGAAAAGCCAGCACTAACAGGAAGGCTAGCCCGATGGTTGCTGTGATTATCTGAGTTTGATCTCCAGTATGTTACTCGGAAGTCAGTCAAAGGCAGAGCAGTGGAAGAATTTTTGGCCGACCAACCAGTTGAAGGAGATAAAGATACAGAGTTCCAGTTTCCTGATGAACAACTGATGAAAGTCGGGGATGACAAGTGGATTTTATATTTTGATGGTGCATCCAATCAGTATGGCTATGAAATAGGAGTCCTTCTTGTCACTCCCGATGAATCACATGTCCCATTGTCTCTAAAACTCAATTTTGAAGTCACCAACA